>JAODKM010000126.1:24663308-24673761 GCA_026780845.1 Petrocephalus sullivani
CCACCTCCTCTCTCCCTCTCTCTCCCCCCCTCCCCCCCTCCCTCCCCCTTGCCCTCCCCCTCTCTCCCTCCCTCCTGCTCTCCTGCCCCCTCTCTCCCTCCCTCCTGCTCTCCTGCCCCCCCTCTCTCTCTCTCTCTCTCTTTCTCTCCCTCCCTCCCTCCTGCTCTCCTGCATTCCCTCCCTTCAGCAGTCCTCTTGTCCAGTGCAGTCTCATTCTGCTTTGTCAATGAGCATTTGGCACACTGGGGACCTATTCCCCCACACTGAGAATCCTAGTTTAATGTTCTCACTGGACTAGATTGTATTGAAAGGTCATGATGGAGAAATCCTGAAATGTTCACGATTCTTGTAATATGGTAATTTCATATCCCAAAGATGTACCTGAGTTACCAGGCAATATTAAATACTAACTGAGATTTTGGCAGCAAGTAGCACATTCAGGCAGAGAGACCAGCATGTTTTAATGTGCAGGCTGCTGGTTCAGCTACTAGGAGAGGATGAACAGGCAGGTTGTCATTTTGCAGCTGTCTCCTGCCAGCGACAGCTCACACACACTGCGGTCTCAGCTTCCCACTTGGCTGGGGACCGGTGACAAACCCCACAGCATCTGACAGCCGGCACAACACGAAATGGACTTTAGGTAAAATCAGTGAAGATAATAAGCCTGTAAGCTGGAGCAGCTTCTACTTGAAATGAGAATCTGGCACCATTCAGCCCCTGGAACCACGGTTCTGGGTTCCTGTTGAGCTGCGTAATCTGTATGTTCATGCACCTGACTAATGGACCTCATCTCACCACAGTACACTAACCTCACTTAAATTTCCTGTAGCGGTGTCTGAAACGTTTCTGCTGAATACTTCCCATATGGTGTGTGTTTTTTCCTTTACACTTGATATAAGAACTCTGGGAGTCCAGGAAAAGTACGTGGAAACGGGCAATAGGACAGTGGAGGATGAGGTCAGTGGTCTGTAGGGTAAAATGGGCCGACGGAGGAGCCCTGATTCAGCTCCTGCCTGCTAGCTGGCCAGCAAACCCTGGACTGAGTATGGCTGTGCACCACATTGTTGGCAGAAAGCAGGCCTGAAACGGACAACGATGCTCAATTCCTCAACCTGCAAGGGGTTTCTGAGTAACTGCATGAAGTTAAGCTACAGAAGAAAGCTAAATCTCGGAGTAGAAAAACAAAAGACCGATGCATTTTAACAGGGGTCAGCGTCCAGAAAAGGCCAGACGGGAAGCAGCGGTCGTCATCACCCTTCTGGTCCACGAGAACTTTGGTAGTTTCATTTCTGCTGATGGGAAGCCTGGGGAAGTAGCCTGGAGATGGTGAAACTGTGGCAGGTATAGCTGGTGTGTTCTGCACACCCTGCAAAGGAAAGGCAGCTGTGAGACTGATGCCCAGCTCCCCTCCTACATGCAGAGTGCAGGCTGCTGATGTTTGTGTATCTTTCGTATTGAATTATTGCTTGTGCAGAACACCCTAGCATTGTCCTACTGTAAAAATAAATTATTTCATTTTCCTGTTCATTCCTAGGCATTTGGGTTGTTTGTTTCATTTAAGTCGTCGTTTTGCAACAAAGGCAAATACTGACTACTTTTTTCCTCTGTATCTGGGTGGAATCACCTGTGTCCAAATGAGGAGTGGGTTTGAAGCCACTTACATGTGCAGTGTAATACTGTAGCGGTCAGAAGTTTTTTGCACACCACCGGTTTTTACCACTTTTCCCATTTATATCAGAAACTGCAGAGTTTTTATTCTTCTTAAGTACTGGAAAGTTGAGTAAACAACTACATGAAAATATAAGTAAATAAGACAAGTTGCCTTTACAACATGGACAGAGTGTGTAACAGTGCATGTCTGCCATCCTGGTAACTGGTTGTTTGGTAATGGCATAAACGAATTCCAGGCTGCCCTTTAACTTTACATGTATTAGTTACCGGTTACATCCCCTGAAACAGCAATATTTAACGTCACTAGTAGATAGAATGCCTCTAATTTGCTCTGCTGTTATACCCGCTAGAGGAGGTTACTTTGATGAATCAAAGCCATGGAATTCTCTTTCTAATAAAGGTGCTCAGATGGTGAGCATACTGTAAATTTTTGTTAGCAAAGAATATTGAGTGTATTTCTAGTAAATGTTAAGCAACATGCATGTAAAAATGTAAAAAACTCAGTGTGTGCAAAAACTTTTGACTGGTAGTGTATATACATATTTAGCAAATAATTTTCTCTGTGTCATTATCTTTTAAAAAGTGTATATTCTTAAAAGTGTGATCAGCTGGGCTGACATCAAAACCACGTGTCTGCAAATTCAGAGGAAAATTCAAGTTATTTGGAAACGGTCCCTAAGATTTGCTCTGGGCAGGACGCCAGAGAGAACCCTGACAGACGACGCGGGGGCGGGAGGAAGGACACCGGGAGCAGGGGAGCGCTGAGCAAATAAATGGCAAAGAGTAACCAGAACAGGGCGCTGCTTCGGCATCGGCACAAGGCAAGGAAAAGGGAGGCCCTGGCCATTTCGCGGGGGTCTCATGTGCTTACCGAGTAACGGTGCCGCACCTCGCACCCTGCCATCTCTGCTTTTTATTTTTAAAGGTACATTTTTAAGTGATTTCAAGGATAAGCCACGTTTTTCGCATGCCTTGTTGTTTTATGCGTGACTGTAGTTACCGAACTAAACCAAAAGGTGGTGCTTTGAACTTTAGAGTCATAATATGAAACTGCATTATTTACAAACAGTGAGGTAACTATCTGTGAGCTGGTTACTCACTGTGGTTTGTGGAAGGCAGGCTTTGTCGCTCACAGAGTGGGGTTTCCAGTGTCCAGTTGGTTCATCCTTCTACTCATTTGCTATTTTTGCGGTTTTATAGTCCGGCCGTCCATTAACAGGTATACTGTGGAGAGATTATAAGATTATGTTCCCCCAGGACCATGGTTGTGGCTGTTGGATTAGAAAATCCTAGATGTAAATCCCATCTTCTTGAGTGTTAGAGCCTTAGGGGTCAGCTGTGTCATTTGTGACAGTTGTTGTGTGACACTTTCGGGCCATAAGTACTAAATTATTGGCGGCACAGAAATAAGACTAACTAGACTTCCCCACAACCAGATTTACTGGTGTGTTGTGAATAAAGTTGAACATGATAATAAATGGAGATTGTATAAAGGGGTTGTTCATGGGTTTTCTATAGAGGTTCCAAATGAAGACATTTCTTGGATTCCTCTGCGAGGTGAGGCATTTCATCATAGTATTTATTAAACTAGACCGGCGAGTAAAACACTGAGCTCCAAAGAGGTACCTTTAAGTACTGAATTGCTCCAGTAAAATATCCCGCAGTATAAGTCGGGCAACACTTCTCTCTCTTTACTGGCTTCTGGCTTTCACACTTCCAAACCGGAAGCTCGGAGTGCAATAAAGCCATATAACCGCAAACAGCTGAAGCACTGCGGCTTCAAAGTATTTTTGTCTGCCTGCTACAACAAAGGGATCATGTTCAGCTATCCCGTACAGTTCTGGCGTCATGAGGGGGATCCGTTTCTACAGCAATTGGATGCTAGCTATTGGTACAGAGGGTCATTATACAGCCTGATTAGCAGGAAAATGCTCGTGATGTTACTGGTGAGCAGCTGGAAAGCAAACTATGGATGGCAGTTCTCTGGGAAACTCAGGAAGTTGGGAAATACCTTCTGTTTTGGCATTTTCCCCTTTTATTTTGATGTCAATCGAACTCCCAAGATGACCTGCATTTACACTGGAGGCTTTTTATTGGGGAAATTCAGTGCCTTGCTTAGCTCTAGGGCAAGAGCTCTCTTGGAACTTAAGCTGACAGCTTTCAGGTTACAGGCTGCCATTAACTACACTATCTGCCCCCTCACTGAGCACGGGTAGAGTGTGCTTTGGATATCGGTCTTAAAATCCTCCATTGATTCAGTTGAGATTTTCATGGCGGTTTTAAGAACGGCTGTAATGGAAACCTCGAACGCAAATAAGTTTCAGCCAGGGATTTAGTGATTCAGGTTGGTCTGATGTCTTATCCATATAATGTAGCCTTTAATATGCCTAACAGAAATGCCTCAGTGGTCAATCATAAGCGCAGAGGCCAGTACTGTCAGGCAACTGGTTTTGTTTGCCCCTGTCAGTGTAAACACACAGAGAGGAGCGGAGGAGGTCTGGGCACTCTGACTGGGCGTGGCCACGGGCACGGAGATGCCCTCAGTGCTGAGCAATGTCTCACCGGGGTCCCAGAATTCCTTCTTTAATGAAGAGACGTGAAGATCAGAGGCTGGGGGCAGCAGGGGCTGTTGCTGGGCAAACATTCTACCCCCTTCACTCCCAGCCCCCCTACCCACGCTGGAGGAGTCACCGCAAAGCACCCTGGGATCCCTACGGGGCGAATTACAGCTGTTGCCGAAGCTAGATTTGAGGAAATTAGGAATTCAGTCTTCGGCTTTTTCGTTTGCTGCCACATTTGTGGAACATTCATGAAAATGAAGTTCTCCAGTTATTCCATGAACCACTGTGGAGACCAGAGGTTCAGCCGAGCTTCTTGGTGACTTTATTCAAAGATCAAGGATTGGCTACATCTAAAGACTGACCTGGCACTTAATAATAAGCATGTTTCTGTAACAGCTGCATTACAGCGAGGAGGGTAAAGTTACCCAATGGTGAAGCCGAAGGGTAACATGGGACATATGATTTGGCTCCCTGAGGAATTCATCTGGCTTTGTGTAGCTGTACATACAGTGAAAATGATTTATCTCAAACAGTGACTACTGGGTGCCGAGTGCATCATATTATGAAGTGTGTCTCCATCGTAAAACGGCACTGTCCCACCTGAGCACAGCTGTAGGCCTGCCTTCTGTTTGTCTTGGATAGGATCGATCTCCCTGACCTTTCCGCACGGGAGTGCAACCCAGCTCCTGGCCTTTCAAGTAGCGATTGCAAAGCGGTCACATGGCAGCAAAGCTCCCCTAAAACGTATTTGAGGCACTTTTAAAGTCCAGCTCCTCCGGGCTCAATTAACGGGGACAAATAGTAGCCACAAGCCAGGAGGGGCAGAGCACATGAACTGTGTGCTCAACTCTCCTCGCAGATAGACACACTAAAGTCCTGAGCATCTGCTTCTGACCCTGAAGCAACAAACTGCGCTTGGACTGCAAACAAACCCTGCAGTCTTTATTTCCTGGTTTTAGGCGTGGGCAAAGTTGAGCGTGTGCCTTTCGTTTTAATTGACATCCTTGTTGGGTGATTGACTGACAAACTTACACAGGCATCCAAGGCAAACACCACAAACGAAACGTCAGCTATCGATGCCTCCTGCTGCAGCACCACTGGCTGAATGCTGAGCTTTCACTGCCAGTGATGATCATGTCATTTAAATTTACCTTATGTGCAGAGGTGGATATGTCAGGTCCAGAGAGTAAGAGTACAGACCAGGATTTTGTTTCAACCAACCAGTTGAGCATAAAGAGTCACAGTCACAGAGTATTCAACTGGTTGGTTGAAACAAAATCTTGGTCTGGACTTTTACTCTCTGGACCTGAACTATCTACTATTGATTATTTGAGTATAAGTCATTTGCTGACTGGGTCCTTTTGGTAAATTTGAAACACTGATATAGACATAGATGGTTTGTAGATGACTCCAGAGGCAAGGCAAGGATGTGTGTGTGTGGGGTGATGGGGGGTGTCAAGCAAAAGAAAAAGCTTCACCACCCCCCAACATCATTGATATCATTAGTTTACTCCAAAGTTGCTGCTGTGTTGAAAAATATATATATATTGTTTAGTTTTCTAGTCAGTCAATCTTTATCGAATAATGGTTGACATATAACATATTACTATATGCTAGCAATGGTTGACATATGGTGTCTTTTAATAACTAAGTGAACTAGGTTTGTTATTAAAAGATACTAATTAGGAAAATGAAGTAAGAAAAGCCCCAGCTTGTGATCAATCTGATTAAAAGTGTAAACTATAGAAAGACACATCTAAATCAGGCCAGTGGAGCTGTCTGAATCCCGCCCGGTTTGGGGACAGTACTGTGTCACCCAGAAGGAACTTCACAGAGGCTGAGATGCATGAAAATGTCCAGGAGGCTCCACACATCCCCAGCACAACACAAAGCTGCTCTGTAATAGGAAGGAGGCCAATTACTGAAAGCAATCTCAGATCTCACACTGCCACAGAACTTGATTCATCTCTTCCCAGGTACTGAGCATTGCCCACAGACCAAAAAAAGTATAACTAGAATTATTGTAGGTTATTCAAAAATATCTTTATACACCATATTGGCTTCCCTTAGTCCTGCAGCAGCTGCTGTCCAGGCTATACCCCGGCCGTGCGCCCCGACCAGTCTGTACCCCAGCCACGCGCAACCGCCCAATCTGTACCCCCCAGGGCTGTACCCCCCAGGCTGTACCCTGGCAGCGCTCCCCGCCCAGGCTGTACCCTCCAGGCTGTACCCCCCAAGCTGTACCCTGGCCGTGCTCCCCGCTCAGGCTGTACCCCCCAGGCTGTACCCCCCAAGCTGTACCCTGGCCGCGCTCCCCGCCCAGGCTGTACCCCCCAGGCTGTACCCCGGCCGTGCTCCCCGCCCAGACTGTACCCCCCAGTCTGTACCACGGCCACGCTCCTCGCCCAGGCTGTACCCCCCAGTCTGTACCCCGGCTGCGCTCCCTGCCCAGGCTGTACCCCCCAGGCTGTACCCTGGCCGTGTGCCTCACCCCCACCCCTTATTGCCCTGCCCAGGATAAGCTGCTGTAAGATGGATGGATTGATGACGCAAAATTGTAAATTTGAAAGTGGCGTGTGACACCCTACTGCTAGTTCTGACAGGAGGGTGTCACTGACATACACCCTCGTGTTCTTCTGCGTTGGTGATCTCTGCACATCATCTCGGCACATTAATTGTGCAGCCGTTCCTTGCCCGGGTTCACTAGACGGTGTCATCCTCATTTTACGGTCTCTCTGCAACCCTGCAACATTCTTTCGTCCCTCTGCGTAAAACAAACAGAAATATGAATATCCCTAAATCAAGCTGTCCGAGGTATAATTCTAGGCATCTAAGTGTATTTATAGTATACTTTCTGTACTCAGGTGATTGGTATTAGTTTTTGTGTTTCCAAACGCTGCCATAGAATAAAACAAAAATGTTTTGTGTGTGTGTGTGTTTGTGTTTGTTTGTGTAATGCATTGTCACAAAATTACTCACCACAGTAGGTGAATTTCAATTAATAATCGTGCAGTTATCCCGATAGCCAGTGCAGTTTTGAAATGTAGTCGTTTTGCACCCAATTTATGTGTACTATCACTACACTCGCCATACTTATTCTTCTATATCTTCCTCTTGTAATACAGATCAATCTATGTAAACATCTGAAAAACCATGTCAGAAGTCACAGATTATTATGTGCATTTTATTTTTAGTTTGGGGGGATGCAGTCCAGTGGTTGAGCATGCACTTTGTATGTGTGGAGTCCTGGGTTCACAGTGGAGCACCTCTGTTGTGTGGCTCAGTGGGTTATGATACCAATTATGCACATGGAAGGTTGCCTGTTCAGATCCCAGGGTTTGCAGTGACCTCACCAGTGGGCACAAATCACTCCAGGGACTTATTCAGTCTGAAGTTCATATTATATATTTTCTAGAAGCGAAATTATTTTATAATCAAGTCATAAAAGGATGATCTGAGCACTTGAGCTTTGTGCATTTTTACAAATATTAAAAAAGTTAAACATTCACTAGTTTGCAGTAGTTTTTCAAAAAGGCAGCGTTGGTGGTGGTTCGTAATGATCTCGTTCCCATTTCTCTGAGTATGACCTGATATTTCGGGTCGGAAGCGCTCAGTGGAATGTACAGAGCAGGCCCTCTGCTTTGCCCTTTTCCAACTCCCCGCCTTGCACAGCCTCAGTCGTCTAACTCCTTTGGTAGTATTTGCACGCTCGGAATAGACAGTAATAGTATATTTATTTTAGGAAGAGAGACCAGCAGCAGAAGTGGAACGGAGAATTGATAGATGGACAGGAATTGGGAAAAAAAAAAACAGTTGAAAAGTTTATTCAGGAATTGTTTCAATGGTACACAGCGCAACATGCCTTGTGCCAGATATCCTGTAGCAGTCCAGGAGGGAATGCTTCCGAATACTTTCCCTAGAAACCTCGAAAGAAGCGGCAAATGATGTGTGAAGCAATGGAGGCGGGCACATAGACACAAAACGGGAAAGATCCAGTCGACTATGTTTTGAAAGGAAAAAATAATTTACTTTTAAAATTACATAAATAAAGTTTACAGAGGGTCAATGCAGATACAAGGAGACAACATATATACACACACTCACACGCATCGGTGTTTTGTTCTCTTGGAGTCTGATTAAAAAGCAGAGATTTTCTGCACAAACGTGGAAGTTCTGCTCGGCTCGCAGACCGGCGCCTACCGGGCGTGCTACGCCTTTCGGGACAGCAAACTTAGGACACAACAAGGCAGGTTAGCGTTATTTTAAGCCTATCAATTAATCAGTGTTAATTTTACATACACGTCTAGAGCTTTAACTACAGTAGATTCATCTCTTACTAAACACAAATTAAGGAGGGTCACCAGTGGTCCCGTCTTGGAATCTTTGAGGAAAACAAGAATGGCCGCTTCTCTGCCCGACCACACAGCGTTTAGAGCAGCGCCTCTTCCTTTGGGGTAATCCAGAACTGCACGCGTACAGCATCGGACTCAAATAAGGCCTCACAGTCTTCGGTTGAGGAAAAGTAGGGAGTGTGGAGCCCGAGGGCCGAAGCACCACAGCCTTTTTGGTGCCGGGCCTCCTGACGAAGCTGGCCGTCCCGCTTACTCTGGATAGGACAGGGTGCGCGGCGGGGTTCCGCTCTGTCCACACTAAATACGCAGCATCCTCTGAGAGACAAGCACTGTGTCGCACCCGTACTCCCAGGGGAAGGCCCGTGCTGGCTCAGTAGCTCTGTGCCACGGGTGTGGTCCAGGAGGCGGTGAGCCGGGCGATGGAGCTCTCGAACTGGGCGTCGGCTGCGCCGACCTCAGCCAGTCCCGCGTCGTACATGGACGAGGGCGAGGAGGCCGGCAGGGAGGAGCCGGGCAGGCCGGAGTAGGACACAGAGGAGCCGCGCAGGAACTGCGACGTCAGGCCGCCGGCTGGGGAGCTGGAGGGGCTCAGGGATGTCCCCAGGGATGTCCCAGTCACGGACCAGAGGCCAGGGTACTGGCTGCAAAGAGGCCAGACGGCAGACTTTAAATGCAGATTCCACAGGCCTGTAAATGTGCTAATCGCCAAGTGGCTCATTCGAGGTGCCCCAATTGGGCAGTCCGCCCTCCTCAGCATGGAGGGCAGAGGCCGCCTGGCAGGAGAGAAGGGGGGGGGCGACTCACCTGGCGCTGGTGGTGGCATTGGCAGTGTGGGGCAGGGGGCCCATCGCAGCCGAGTTAGGGATCTGCAGGGGGGGCCAGGCGTCATGGGCTGACAGGCTTGTAGAGCTATTGTCCATGTAGTTATCTGGAAAGGCAAAGGCGTTTGGCTGAGTTTGTTGTTCAGCCTGTTTCAGGCAACAAAAAAAACGACAATAATAATGATAATAATAATAATAATAATAATCTGAAGCTAAAGGGGAAGTACATCATAGTCCAGCCTCGGACGTGAGCCTGCAGCTGTCATGATACACCGCTAACTGGATAACGTTTGTGCTTAGAAACCTATTACACACTCATTTTCAGTTAGGCCTAGAATGGCATTAAAATCACCAAAAATCAGTGTTTCCCAACCCAGTCCTTGGGGACCCCCAGCCAATCCACATTTTTCCATTCTCCCAGCTCCTAGCCAATCAAAACACTGCATACATGGTACAAGTGCATTGGTAGCTGGGAGGGAGAGCATAAAAATGGACTGGCTGGGGGTCCCCAAGGACTGGGTTGGGAAACACTGATTTAAATAAAACAATTTATCTGCATTTAAAACACAATGTTTCATTACTCTGCCTATACAACTTCACTAAATATATTGTTTTGTTGCTCAGTTTAAGACGGGAGGGCTCTTACTCGTGCTGGTGTTGCGGTGAGAGTAGTGGCTGGGGTAGGGGGAGGCTCTCTGGGCCCGCAGGCCCGAGTAGCGCTCACAGTAGGAGCCAGAAGGGAGTGGGGCACCACTGAACTGGGGAGGGCTGCTGCTGGGGCAGATGGGGCCGTTTCCAGACAGAAACCAGCCACTGACTGCGAGGGAGACACAAGGCCGTTAATAGCGGTACTGTATGCGCTGTGTGCAAATGAGGCAGGCTGGAATGTCACTGGGGCACAGAGGTGTGTAGCGCACACACCAGGAGCAGTATAGCTGGGTCGTCTACAACAACCAACCCAAGCTGGCTGCCACACTTGGCAGTGCTATCCAATGGCATCACGCGGAAAAACTAGCAAAGACATTTAAATAATATACTTATGCAGAAT
>JAODKM010000126.1:24679307-24702398 GCA_026780845.1 Petrocephalus sullivani
GGAGGCTCAGAGAGGTGGGGGACAGCACACACACTGGGGGAGGCTCAGAGAGGTGGGGGACAGCACACACACTGGGGGAGGCTCAGAGAGGTGGGGGAGGCTCCAACCAAACAGACTGTGTCTTGCTATGGAAGCCAGGAAGAGCATTCGGCAGTTTGGTAATTCTGCAACCTTATAAGGGCTATGGGGATTATTTTGGCCACGTCACCATATCACACGTCTCGGTCCATTGAGATTAGTGTGTTACTGTTCAGAAACACCATTTTGGTTTTTCATAAAAATACCCTGTAAACATAATATAGACAAATATGAACATAATGTATCGTTGGCAGCGAACCTAGCTCCTGAGATTATTTGCCTTCCTTCTACTTTTCATATCTGCAGCCACTTACATTTGCTTTGTTAATGACTCCCAAACTCAGGCCTCTTGTTTAGCTACCGCCCGAGCTAACCTTCTGCAGGTCACTGCATTAGCGAGCTAAGGCTAGCACTCGCAATGTTTCCGCCATAATTATTAGTCTGGCCGCCGCTGTCTCACGTTACTCCATGTATTAGCTTTCCTTGAATTGTTCTCAGAAAACCACCAATCTACAGCATACACTGAGTCTATTAGGAGTAAAATGCCTTTAACGCACATTTAAGATTAACTTAATTATGGACGTCGTGTACCGATTTGAATGGCACCCATTTCTGCATCTGTTTATTCTGTAGTGTGACTATGTGTGGTTATTTGAATGGAGCCTGGTTTCACTTGAATCTGTTGCTGCATTTTGTATTTTAATGTTATTTTATTAGCCTGTGGTCAGTCAATAGCGGAGTGTGAAGGAGCAGAAGTCTTCTCTGAAGGCCATGTTTGGGCTGAGGGAAAAACCATAAGATCCTCAATGAAACTGTAAATAAAGCCGCCCTCAAAGACACACAGACATGGAGTTAAAGCCCCCCCTAAATGCTCCTGTGCCCCTGCTCCTCCCCTTCCTCGAATGTGGATTGGGCACTCAGACACGTCTCTCGCGACTATGCCTCTGTTTCGGGTTCAGGAAATCTAAACTCACTTCTCTAATTGCCTCCCCCCCAGCCCCCTTTGAAGGTAACACAAAGAAGAATAATCGAAGAGCTGTAATTGGCCATTGAGGTAAATATAATTGCCACCCCCGTCACATACACATACAGTTACTTAAACAGTTTGAGCTTCCCAGTACAATAAGTTATAAATGTTTCTTTGGCACAGTCAGTACTGAGCTGTTGGACACAACATTATATTGCTGGAAAAGTGTTAAGTTGACGAAGACAGGACTGTGCTGGCATGTTCCAGGGGCAGCTGGGGGCTCCTGTCCAGTGCCAGGGAGAGTGTGGTGGCCTGCTGCTGTATGCATTTCCTGGGGAGGATGTTACTTGTTAGTAGAAACACCAAGACACCCTTATATAATGTAGATGAAAGTTCCCTTTTATTTTATTTGTCATGTCAGAAAGGGGCAGACTCCACAGTCCATACATGCATCAGCTAGGCCAACATAGGAAAGATTACTGGATTACATGGGATTTCTAAAGTACGTGTTTTTTTTTGGGGGGGGGGGGGGGGCCAAACCTTAAATTTCGGTCGTTTCTCGGAATGGCCTGGTTTCCCCATGTTAATGACTTACAGCAGGAATTCCTCCCTGATGAGGCAGGCTTAGATCTCAGAGGAACACTTCACACCCCTGGTCATATGAAATGCTAATACCCCATGCTGAGTGCTTATTATTTAGCTGTTGTTGAGTCCTCGTCCCGGCATTGCATGCAGCGCTAAAGTCTCGTCCCCTGACAGATATCCGGTCGGCTTCCTCTCACCCTGAACGTGCGAGGGGCAGCAGGAGAGGAGTTAGCGGTTTTTATTTGTCACATGCAAGGTATACAGTGAGACTATGACCTGCAGGGAAATGAAAGGCAATCAAATCTATCCAGCCAACTACATCCACACATCCATCCATCCATTTTCTATACTCACTTGTTCTATGCAGGGTTGTGGGGGTTTGCAGCTTCTAGGAGCTCAAGGCAGGGAATATGGGGCAAGCTACGGCGTGAACCCATAGCAGGGCACGCACACGCCGCGATCAGCTCTGCCATGTGAAAAGTGATAACAATAAAAGGATAAAACAGGAAAAATAATAAAGATGTAATAAATAAGGACATGAAGCTGTATTGAAAAAAGAAAGAAATCAGAGGTGTGCATGGTGCTTATGTAAGGAGGAAGTATCTATATAACTCTCTTGTGGTTATATATTAATCTGATTGCTTGAGGACAGAAGCTCCATAAAAGGCCAAACCATGCCTTATTCATGCTGCTAATTCCCAGTAAGCTCAAACTACGGCAAGTTCCCAGCCATGGACTTTTAGAGTCTTTTTTTTTCAGTGTATTGTTTTCATGTATGTAACTACATGTGGCCTTGGGATCTCCTAATAAGTCTTCTGCACATCTAGGCAATGGGGATGTCCTTTCTAAGATAGGCCAGCTCATGCCATGTGGAGATCATGCTGTCAGTGTGTGATGTTCAATCAGCCCACCCTCAGCAGGACAGTCATGTGTCTATGGGCCTTTCAGCAATGACCTTGTCCCCCTCCGTACCCAGCTCCAGAGCCCCATTGGCACCACATGCAGCTGACCCTGCACTGTCACCCCCCCCCCCCCAAGCTTGCTTTCATCTGTTCAGGGAGAGCAGGATGGGTTCTGTGAAAAGAGAATTTCCCTAGAAGGATTAATAAAGTATCATTGTTATTCAGCAATAATTCCTAAGAGCTCCACAAGTATGATATGGAAGCTGTAAAGACAGTAATAACCATAATTACTCAAAAGTTGAGTGTCAATGGAGCTTCATGATCTGGCATACACTAGATAAAACTACGGCTCATTTTAAAAACTAGAACAAAATGTACCCTTCATATTGACTATCAACGTTGCAGATTATCTAACACCTTATAACCAGGAAAAGGATGCAGTGGGGCTGCATTGCAGATCGGAGCCCTCAGAGACACCTCAAGGGCGAACTTGAATGACCATAAAGAGACTGTGTGCCCCCAAGCTCGGCAGAGTACTGGAAGAGTAAAGACACAAGGGCACCCTGAGCAGCGACTAAGAAACAGTCCGTCCAAGGGGGTCATTCCAGGTGTTTCCACATCCCGGGGAGAACATTTCACAGTAGCAGTGTCTGCTGGCACGTGAATAAGACTCGATTCCACCTTACTGACAAACATCATCAAATATGCATAGGCGCCAAAGTGGAACACTGTGCTTAACACAGTCATTACCACACAATGGGCAGACGAGGACTGAGGTGACTGGGAATATGGCGGTCTTACCCAAAAAACAAGATATGCCTTGTAAAGCAGCAAAAATGATGGGAATAGTAATGCTAAATATAGGAGCAACTCCTATTTGGAAGTGTCGTAGGGGAGGAACATGACAGTCACTCTTCTGAGGAATTCCTGCTTTGACTTTCCCACTCCTGGTGTAAGATTAATGTTGATGGGTGTGGATTTCTGCAGCTGTGGCCAGTAGGCACCAGTGTGTGAGAAAGCAACCATCACCTCTCCTGACCAGCCCCCACCCCCAGCTTAGCTCCCTACTTGGTCCCCAGCTGCTCCAGCACCTCATTGGACGGTAGACCTCCAGGAAGGTAAAGTCTTCCTGAATAAGCATTTCAGTTTGTGTTTCCCATATTACAGGTTGGGTCCACGGAGAAAGCCTTTGATTTTTAGCTTATACTTCATGTGAACTGAAAGCGTTCTACCAATATAATCTATAACGCATTGCAATAATAAATAATAAAATGTGTGTGTGTGTGTGTGGGGGGGGGGTTATTTATATATTATATTGTGGGCCCCTATTGTCCCCAAAATGCCATTAAAAACTGTTATTTTGATGTTGTGGGGACCATTTTTTTGGCCCCCACAAGGGGAAATTTAATTGTACAAAACTCAAAAACGCTAAAAATGTCAAAATTTGTTTGGTTACTCATGGTTAAGGTTAGGGCTGTGCAGGGGTTAAGGGTGTCACAGCTGGGACTAGGGTCTTTCCCATAGAAATGAATGGACAGTCCTCACAAAGACATGAATACAAATGAGTATGTGTGTGTAGAGTATGAGTATGTGTTTGTAGAAAACACTATAGTGACTGTAATGTCACCTGTTGAACTGACTATGTTTTAAGAATACTTAGTGTTGTGACAATAAAAGTAATTCATTTAAATTAGATTAAATTATCAAGAAATATATAGTCCATACTTAAAACTGGAAATTGAATAAATTAATGGAATGTATGATTGAACCGATTTGAGTTGTGCTTTCAGAGTTATATGAAAAATATACTAATGAACGATAAACAGTACTGTTTTTACCCATTATAATGAATTGTCTTCAAAAGTTCACCATAATAATAGTCATTGCATGCCTAGGTCTATATTACTGCTTTTAGATATATAGTGTAATAAGTGGGTCTGAAGAGCCCACTGGTTCTTGAGATGAGTTGCAGAACTTGTTATAGAGACTAGACACTTAGCACCTGCCAGGCTTCCTGGAGGATATGAATGCAAGTGCACCACTATAATATATAAAGGACACAGCTCAAAAGCGGCGACACAATTTAAAAATGAAAAACTATATTAGCAAAGCTCGTAAAGCTTGTAATTCTGTGTCGAGGCCGCAGTCAAGGGTGATGGAGTGTTAACCGTAAAGTACACAAAAAATGAATGTTAAGTACTATAATGTACACAAAAAAGTACATTAAGATAATGTTCCACCATGGTGAAAAGATCTCTGGCATTCTGAGGTCTGCTACTTGTTTTTACTGTGCAATTGCACATCGGTTAATTTATTTGTATTTATGTGTAACTTATGTTTGTTAGTTGTTCTTTGAGTGCGACTGAAAGTATAAACTTTCCAGTACCCATGTCGTACATTTTTCTTTTTGCTTTTACCAGAATGAGGCATTTTACTTGCCCTGTGCTTAGAGCACACTGACACAATTTTGCAATTTTGGGAATGGATCATATTGTCTGACAATGTACAAATCCACCAGGGTCTGACTGTGAAACACAGGTACCAGTATGTTGTCACTAAACAGAACACTGCACAGAGTGCCCAGACTTCAGGCCAGTGGAGAAGGCGTGAGATGGGCGTGGACACAGAAATGGAATCCGGAGAGAACGGACAGGAACAGGAACATGGCCGGTGGGTCGGGTCAGGGATGGTCGTAATGAAAAGCTGCCACCAACGTTTGGACGTCTGTGGCCGCCGCCCAGGGCCACTCCTTCGGACTATAGCCCTTCCAGTCCACGAGAGATCACTCAGCAAGTCGTCTGATGGATCAGCAATGCTTCACACTGAGTGCAAGCAAAGACAGGCAAAGGCACTACCCCCCCTCCCCCCACGGGCACCTCCTGAAGGCCAAGGAAGGCGTCAGGACCGGCCCCTGGGCTAATCCTTCATTCGTTTATCTCTCTCCGAGTCGCAACTCGGACAAAAAACGTCACTTCCCGTCGGAAACACGCCCCTTTTCCGAGTTTGAAGTCAGACAGAAATTTGTTCAAGATTCCCCTGTGACGTCATTTCGACATGACAGCTTACACAGTTAATAAGTGTTTCACTTTCTCTATTTTTATAAATATTTCAAAATGTTTATTTTATTAAATGTATTACTAGTTATGAATGTAATCTCACGCGGCCTTTTATGTGAAGTAATAAATGTCTTTCCATTAATATTTGTGCCCAGATCAGGACAATAACAGCGTGTTCATGGAGGCAGCCTTGTTTGTTTCGGGTTGCGTAGCTCGAAAAGGAAACGATCGGTTGTGATGTCTCGCACCTCTGAATTTCCAACTTCGTTGGGATAAACAAACGCACCATAAGACTCTGACTTGACAGGATGGTTGCAATAGAAAGCTGCCACCAAGTCTGATTTGAGGACGTCTACACACCATCACCCAGGCCTGCTCCTCCAGGCCGTAGCCCTAGGTACGAGGTATGAGGTACTGCAGCTTCCCCAGTCGACATCAGGAATCCAGATGTGGCCAAACAGGGTAGCCCTCGCTGTCATCTAGTGGCATGTGGGGAGGCGGACCCTTGTCTTCTCCCAGGGGATGGGCCACATTATACCGGACTTGTGTTAGGAGGGACACATGGAACACAGATGAGATCTAGTAGATGCAGGGGAGTTCTATGTGGAAGCTGATTGGTTCACCCAGCCAGAGGATGCAGAATGGCCTGATGTATATGGGTGTCAACTTTTGGCAGCCAGCTAGTTCCGTCCACTCCTCAAAGGCCAACTTTATACCTTATAACTCCCAATTTCCAAATTCTTAGCTGCGCTCAGCTGACATCAACTTGTGGGAGAAGGGGTGCAGCTTCCCGCTCTCTGACCAGTGCTGAGAAAGGATGATACCCACTCCCACCTCTTAGGTGTCAACCTTGATTACAAAGGGAGTTGTCAGGCCTGGTCGCTGGAACACTGGAGCAGAGTAGAAGAGGGCTTTGAAGGTCCAAAGAGCAGTTTTAGCCTTAGCAGCCCAGCTGAGGGTGGAGTGACCTGCCCACAGAAGGGTGGTGAGGGGAGCAGCAATTGACCTGAACCCTCAAATGTAACATTAGTAAAAGTAAGCGAAGCAGAGGAATCTCTGAATCTTTTTAACTGTGTGGGGCCAAAGCCAGTCCCGGACGGCCTTCTCCTTCTCCTAAACCATCTCCTCTCCCCTGGGTTGGACTTTGTACTGTAGAAACTTGATAATTTCATAAAACTCACACTTTTCACCCTTGACATACAGGTGACTTTCTCAAAGATGCTGGGAAACCTGTCAGACATAGCTTATGTGCTCCACAGGGAAGGGGGAATAGACAAGGACTATATTGGTTAAATCTGACTCATGAAGTCCTAAAAGATCAATAGTAAGATCTATTAGGTAAACCATAAGGCATCACCATATACTCATACTGACTGGTTGTTGTCTTCCATTTGTCCCCAGTTCTGATATGAATTACATTGTACGCACTATGGAGATCCAGCTTGGTGAATATCTGTGCCTCCTGGAGCTTTCAGTTTCAGGGCTGAGGGAATCAGGGGTAAAGGTTCCCGGTGCTTGTTGGTGATGACATTCATGGTCCAGTAGTTTGATCGAGGTTGCAGGCCCCCTTAAGGAGAAAGGGGATGTTATTGGGTTAATGATACCTTGTGCCAGGGCCTCTTTAATGTAAGTTTCCATCTCCTCCTCCTCAGGCTTGGACAGAGTGTTGAGACACCCTTTTGGCCATGGAGTCCCCTCCTCCAACTCAATCACGCAGCCCGAGTCGTGTTGCGGAGGGAGGCCAAAAGCCTGGGACTTGCTGAAGACATCCACAAAGTCCTGGTACATCTGAGGAATTGGAGTCTGTCTCTCGAGGAGCAGGCTTTCCGTAGATGAGAGTCTACGGTGGATGGTGATACCCCAGGCAATACACATTGAGAACCACGCTCGGTTCTTCCCTGCAGCCCAGTCGATGTGTGGGTTGTGGAGCTGCAAACATGGATGTCCTGGAATGATTCCACCCACAAAGGCGTGCCACCTACTCCACAAATGGTGAGTGGAGCCAACAGCAGTTCCAGGGGCATGGAGTGGCACTTCACAGGCCGCAGGTTGACAAAATTCCATGCCGCCCCTGAATCCAGCAGGGCCCTCTCTTCCAGCTGACCTCCAGACCAGGACAAGGAGACCAAAACCGCCACCTGTTTCGAGGAGATAGCAGGTGAGCAAAGCCCTCCTACCTGGGCTGAGGACACAAAATGAACTCGGTCCTGCTCATTCGAGAACAGAGGTGATGGTTGATGTAGATCTTGCCCTGCATTAAGAAAGTGTGGCATTGGTCATGGTCACTATCATAGTGCTCCAGTACGGTAAGCGGGATGCCAGAGGAAGGGGGTGGGGGAGAATGTTCCAGGGGAGCTGCGGTGGTGACGCCCTGCTGAAGCTGACTGACCAGCGCGGCAACAACAACACCCTACTGAAGCTGACCGACCAGCGCAGTAAATTGATCGCTCAGTAAATTGTGTCATGGATCAACCCCACGAGGCAGCTCAGATCTTATAAGGAGTAGGCGGCTGGTGTGGCAGATCTCTCTAATGAGCCGACGAGCTCACAAGGGGGGTTTGACAGAAATATGGCACTAACCAACCTAGTTATTTAAGAGGGAAATTCTGGTCTGCTAGCTATTTAATTGAAATCCAGCAATAAGAAACATGTGAGACAACAAGATATGCGAGATGGTATCTAGATGGTTTGTGCAAAAATGTATTTAGGTCTTGCTATACTTTAGTTGTAAGGACATTTTAAGGTCTTTAACATAGTAGTTTGAAAAAGGTGAAAACTTATTACATTTGTTGTGTGGCTGTCATTAGTGTTTTTATTTTAAAATAAATTTTTTAAAGTAGTATTCTAATAGCCCAGACTGAATCGTATTCCAGGTAATTGGTACCTGTAAGTATAATTTACAATCATCAAGTGATTCTTGTTATTGATTATTACTAATTATTACTAATTATTATTAGTATCAAGGAGTAACATGCACAGGTTACCTGGCAACATAAGCTTAAGAACAGAAGAACATTGATGGACCTTCTCCTGGGCATTTTCCCAGGGCTCGGCAAAATTCACCGTGGGGGAGCCCAACATCCAGGGCTGTTTTTCATTCCAGGTCCAGGCCTGGAAGAACACACACCAAGGGCCTTTGTGTTTCATTCCCAGTATGATTTGATTATTTGAGTGTTTGAGTTGTCTGTTTGCTGGCTGGGGTCTGAACCAAGAGGGCTGCAAAGCCATCGGCTCTGCTCCATCAGAATATTTCGGCAAGGTCAAGTGCAACGCTGTTCAAAGCAACGTTACTGCACTGTTGGCCACTTAGTCACTAAACACTGTTACCAGTGATGTTAAATACAGCGTCTGAGGTTCTCCCTCATATTTGAACCTGTGACTTTTGGTCACTATGTACAACTACACTAAGGTAAAAAACAACCCCAATTAAGCTTAAGAGGTCAAGTGCCAAGGGATCATTTCTATGGGTGGGCATAAGTATTTTGTTCATTTTTTGGTTAATTTCTATTATTATACCAGCTGGGCAAAAGAGTCACAGAGTTTAACAGTATAAAAAATATAACCAAACGTTTATAACTTTTCCCTCAAGTATTCTTTCTCCTAGCAACATTATTGTGCAAATCCTTCGTAATTGGATTACTAATTAAACTCAGGATTGGCTATTAAACATGTGGGTATTAATTAATTTGATTTTGGACTATTTCTTATCTTCATAATTTCCCACATTACAGTGACACATCTGCCTGTAAATTCTAGATGTTTCAGGAAGAGATGGATCGTCACACCAAGCACAGAACCGGGAGGGACCCGGGGGGGGGGCATGGAAAGGGGATGGGGAGAGATGGGGAGGGAGTAATAATGAGCGAGATGGATGGAAAGAAAGGGAGTGTGTGAAAAGATTAGGAAATACAATATTTGTTATATACAAAATTTCATTTTTTTCTTTAGCTATTTGTTTATTTGGATATTTGCTGTTATTTAATAGCTAATATTATTTTGGATTATTTAAACAAATAGAACCTTCCCAGAAGATATTCTCTGGACCAGTTAGGTGACAGATACATCACAGGAGACCATTGTGGGGGTGGGGGGATTTCTCTCGGGGGGGCTTGTCACCAGTTCCCTGTCTGCCCAGAGATACCCATTTAAATCACATGCTTCATAGGGGACCACCTTGCATATGGAACAGGATAAGGTCCTGCATTTATGTAACAGTGCCTCTTATCAGACCTTCAGGCATTTGCATGGATAACCATGTCTGATCAATCGCCCCAGATAGAGGGTGATGCCACAAAAGGCTTCCTAGTCAGTCATGGGTTACTTACACTATGGTACTTGTGGAAAGAAACCAAATACCAAGACTAGTATCACCATTGCGTCCTTGGCTAAACAGCTTATGAAATTCCTTGGAATGACATTTTGAACATATATATTATATTTTGAATTTCTGACGATGCGCATTACTGAGCATTGCCCTGATAAGCCGAAAGGCAGTGTATGCCGAAATGCTGAAGCTCTCTCTGGAGCTGATGTGAGTGGCACAGGTTCACAGACATAAATGGACTTTAGAATAACACCAAATGTATGTCCTACACCTTGAATCAGTTTGAGTCATTCAAATGAAGGTGATTAATTATCATTGGTGACACACAACAACAAAATGTGTCCTCTGCATTTAACCAATATGTGACATAGCAGTGGGCAGCTAATTCCAGCCCAGGAATCAGTGCTTGGGGATGGTACCTTGCTGGTCAGGGACTCAAACCAACAACCTTTGGATCACAGGTGTGCTTCCCTAACCATTAGACCAACACTAGCCCACTCAAAATGAACACACTCTGTAAAAACTCTATAAAAGCCAATGCCCAAAAGAGAAAATAAATTCGAGTATCATGATAGTAGTAATATTCTACAATTAACTCAAATAGTTTGATGCATTTCCGTAGTGCATCATAGCAGGGCTAGAGGGTGCTCTGCTGAGCCCTTATTCAGAATGGCTAGGTGACCCACTGTATCTCTGGCAGTCTAAAGGCCAGCCTAGGAGTATAGGAGCAAAAGCAGAGCTTCTCCCTGCATAGCCATGACTGCGCAGCTCATTGTTAGAGCGTTACCTGCCAGGCAGCCCCCCCCCCACACCCACAAAGGCCCAGACAGCCACTACACTATAGAGGGCCTGCACTGCCAGCCCAGGTGCACAAACACTCAATCACTGCAGCAGATCAAAGCCTTCCAAAGTGCCACCCCCCCCCAAGGCCACACAAACATACCAGCTCTGCTCACTATCCCATGTTATGGCTCCCCCTACTGTCAAGTCAGACATTGCAATACAGTGCCTTGAAAAAGTATTCATTTCCCTTGAACTTTTTCACATTTTGTCACCTAACAACCACAAACTTAAATCTTTTACATTGAGATTTTATGTGATAGACCAACACAAAGAAGCACAAAATTGTGAAGGGGAACGAAAATTATATGTGGCTCAAATTTTTAAGCAAATAAAAGTTTGAGTTCATGAATGCATTTGTATTCAGCCCCCCCCCCCGCGTCAATACTTTGTAGAACCACCTTTTGCTGCAATTATAGCTGCGAGTCTTTTTGGGTATGTCTCTACCAGCTTTGCACATCTAGAGACTGAAATATTTGCCCATTCTTCGTTGCAAAATAGCTCAAGCTCAGCCAGATTGGATGGAGAGCGTCTGTGAACAGAAATTTTCAAATCTTTCTAACACATGAATATTCTTTGATCTAAACCATTCCATTGTGGCTCTTGGTCATTGTCTTGCTAGAAGGTGAATTTCCTTCCCAGTTTCAAGTCTTTTGCAGCCTCTAACAGGTTTTCTTCCAGGATTGCCCTGTATTTAGCTCCATCCATCTTCATATCAGCTCTGACCAGCTTCCCTGTCCCTCCATCCCCAGAGCACGATGCTGCCACCACCATGTCTCACAGTGGGGATGGTGTGTTCAGGGTGATGAGCAGTGTTACGTTCCCACCACACACAGCGCTTTGCATTTAGACCAAGAAGTTCAACTTTGGTCTCATCTGACCAGAGCACCTTCTTCCACATGTATGCTGTGTCCCCTACATGGCTTGTGGCAAACTGCAAACAGGACTTCTTATATCTTTCTTTAAACAATGGCTTTCTTCTTGCCACTCTTCCATATAGGCCAGATTTGTGGAGTACACAACTTATTGTTCTTCTGTGGACAGATTCTCCCACCTGAGCTGTTGATATTTTATATTTTGAATTTCTGGTGATGCGTATTACTGAGCATTGCCCTGATAAGCCATAATGCAGTGTATGCCGAAATGCTGAAGCTCTCTCTGGAGCTGATGTGAGTGGCACAGGTTCACAGACATAAATGGACTTTAGAATAACACCAAATGTATGTCCTACACCTTGAATCAGTTTGAGTCATTCAAATGAAGGTGATTAATTATCATTGGTGACACACAACAACAAAATGTGTCCTCTGCATTTAACCAATATGCAGCTCCTCCAGAGTGACCACGGGCCTCTTGGCTGCTTCTCTGACCAGTGCGCTCCATCCTTGGTCTGTCAGCTTAGGTGGACGGCCATGTCTTGGTAGGTTTGCATTTGTAGCAAACTTTTTACATTTTTGGATGATGCATTGAACAGTGCTCCTTGAGATGTTCAAAGCTTGGGATATTTTTTTAACCCTGCTTTAAACTTCCCCACAACTTTATCTCTGACCTGTCTGGGGAGTTCTTTGGTCTTCATGATGTTGTTGGTTCACTACTGTTCTCTAACAAACCACTGAGGCCTTTGCAGAATAGGTGTATTTATAATGAGACTAAATTACACGCAGGTGGACTCTATTACCTAATTAGGTGACTTCTGAAAGCAATTGATTGCACTGGATTTTACTTAGGGGTATCAGAGTACAAGGGGCTGAATACAAATGCATGCCGCACTTTTCAGATTTTTGTTTGCTTGAAAATTCGAAAACCATGTATCATTTTCGTTCCACTTCACAATTATGTGCTTCTTTGTGTTGGTCTATCACATAAAATCTCAATGAAAAACATTTAAGTTTGTGGTTGTAAGGTGACAAAATGTGAAAAAGTTCAGGAGGCATGAATACTTTTTCAAGGCACTGTGTGTAGCAAAGCTTACATGGAATAAGAAAGAGAGAGCATATATATAATGAATATTCCTTATATATTTCCTTTGCAGCATTTAGCAATCAAATGTGTAAATTAAAGGTGATATCACAGTTTCATTTTTTGGAAAACCAGTTAACGCTACTGCCGAAATATATTTACTGTCCGCTGTCTTGCACCCGCAGTCTTCGGGATAGGCTCTGGACCCCCCGCGACGCTGAATAGGACAGCGTTTCAGAAAATGGATGGATGGATATTTAGCAAAATATACGTACTCTTTTTTTCAGTAACTCTGAAACTACCTCACCGCTGCAGAAATACACTCTCACTGCTTGAATAGGCTTATAAATTTACTGTACAGTATTGTGCAAAAGTCAAAGGAAATCAATGACATTGTTTAACCTGTTTATCTGGGTAGTAAGTGTAGATTTGCTCTGGAAAAAAACCCAATTTGACATTAGAATATATGCAAAAATGAAAACACAAGAATTCTTCAAAAGTTACTGATACTTGGCTGGATGGCTAGATGAACACCACGTCAGATCGCAGGAGCACCCCAGCGATTAAATGTATTCATTACATTTTACATGCAGCTCACTTACTTAATTGGTTAAATAATTTGATGAGGTATTAATTAGCCAAGATAGTGGCTGAGCCAACAAATAGATGGTTTTATTGGATGGTTACTGCAAATACTGGGGTGACTTTGGGAGAGGTTTTGAAACGGCTAAATTGATGCACTTTAAAAGACATAACACCATAGTTTAGCACCAAAATGAAGATCATTTTAAGATCATTTTCACTAACAGCCTAAGACACAGTACTATATATGCTCAATGTCTACTTCGTTATGTAAACCTACTCTTTAAAGCAAACAGACTGAAACAGAAAATCATATGGCTGCTACTGAGTATTTATAGCAAGAACACTGTCAAGTGTGGCTAAGAATTATAATGTGCGATCAAAGTGATTTTAAACATGCTGTCGTGGTTGGTGCCAAGGAACAAGATCAGCCTGGGAAAGTCATGGACTGTAGTGTCTAGAAAGAACAGGATAGGAATTAACAGCTGAAAATATATTGCTGATGAGAAACGTCATAGTAGAATAGCCAGACTTATTACATTTTGTAAAAATTTCCAATTCTTACAAGTAATTTAATTTCGCATGTTGCATTTTTGCTTTTGACCGGTTTGCCTTTTTTGACCTTTTACCTAATTATACAAGAACTGTAGCCGAGACTCAAGGTTAAGGGGAGCTGTGTACGACGGTCGCTGAGAGCTGCCTGCGGGCTTTGGGAGGCCTGTTTGGGTCTGTAAGCCTTTGATGGGAAAGCACCTTTATAGTTGGCACTGAGGTGATTTGTTAGCCAGTAAAATGGAGGGTTAAATGGCCTCCTTACAGGAAGCCATTTATACTGTGTTGGTCCACCTGCCAGAGCCCCTATTGTCTCTGCGTCCCTCTCCCACTTCATTACCATTTCCATAATAAAGGCACAGTAACTACCCCTCTCCCAGCCTTCCCTTCATCTCCCACTCTTTCTTTCCCTCCTCTGGCCCTCTCCCTCCTTCTTTCCCTCCTTCGTCTGTCTCTCAATCCCTCCTACCCATTTCCTTTAGTTCCAGCACTTGAACACCGAGTCCAGCTATGTAAACAGCAGACATTTTAATGATTCATTTACTTACCAATCAAATAATTTATCAATAAAACCTTTATTACAGACTCAGGGTCCAGATAGAAGAGAAAACATCACACAGAATAAGATACATATAAAAATGCATGCATAGGCAATATACAAAAGCATTTACAAAAAAAAAAAACTAACAACAAAAAAAATCAGTTTTAACAGAATATAGATCAGTGACACGGAACCATCTGTGCTGTCAGTGTCTCCACAATAGCGACTGGTGAACCGTATGTAAGCTTCATTCAGATTCAGATTCATTAAGTCAAATACATTTTTACATGGTATTTCTTAACACTATATTAAAAGAATACAATCCTACAGCCACAAACTCCTCACTTGGCCCTCTTTAGTGGCTGTCTGGGCTGTACCATCTAGGTTTATTAAGTAATATTCTCATGGCGTCATTATTACTCACTATACTGATATGGAAACATAATAATATTTAATAATGAAGGGAGTCGCGTGACACGTGCAGGGTGGTGGGTTTGAATCCCACCCCGCTCTGTGTGTGTGTGTGTGGAGTTTGCATGTTCTCCCCGCATGTTGCAGGGGCATCCCCCAGGCCCCACACCGCCCCCTGTCTGTCACGCTATGCTGCCTGGGGTGGGGTGCGGACACACACTGGCCACAATGCAGAAATATGCTGGACATGCAGCTGGAAGATGCTTGGATGGAAATAGCAATTGTGCTGGACTACATAAAGCCATTTTATTCTTTATTGTATTGCATTCGTATTCCTGATAGTATTCGTGGCTGAGGAGCTATGACACTGCCTGCACTTCTTGCATCAGCTGACCAAAATGAAGTCGGCACTGTGGTCACCCCCATTCCAGGGTGTCCCTTCTAGGTAAAAGTACTCTTATCACTATCTTAAGCTCATTAGCACATATACCCCAAGCATTTTCATCGGACACTTTATTGTCCCACCTTTATTTATTTGTCTATATGTTATTATATGTCTGTTTTTATTCCTATTTCAATACCCCTGCTTTTCTTTTGTTCTATTTATTGTTTTTATATTTTATGCCCAGATTAGATGTTGAATTGCCTGCATAACTGTTTATGTCATGGCCACCACCCACAATGAAAGAAATTCCGTGTACTTTTTTGTACTTCACAAATAAATATTCTGATTCTGTAGTGTTTGTTTTAATTTTATGGTAATTTTGAATCCACGGAAAACATATTTCTACCTTTTAACTGGTGTGAAATTTCTTGAGTAGGGGCTTAAGACATTTCACTCTGTATTTTTATAACTGCTTTGTTTATTTAGTCAGCAGATAAACAACTGTCTTTTATGCTATTAAATTAGCATATTGTGAACCCGAGGAATCATTATTAATAACAAAGTGATATTGGATTCCTGGATTTGGATTCCTACACTCTGATTATACGGCAGCACTCGGCTGTTCCACTCTGTGCAGTCTGACTAAGTGGACTGTCATCTTTCATGAATGGCACACTGGAACTGAGTATGTTTGATTGTGTGTGTGTGTGTGTGTGTGTGTGAGTGGGGGGGGGGGGTCGGTAGGGTTTGCATAGATTTCATAGAACAGAATTTCCCCAAAGTGTGGCAAAACCAGAAACTTCCTTACTTTTGGGGACATTTTTTCAGGTCTCTATTTAGATAACGTCATTTTTATAAAAAAAATCTGTGAGTACTATCAAAAAACAAAAAATGCCAAAAGTCATGTATTTGGGTTGGTTAGTTGTGGGTAAGATTAGGGCTGGGTAGGGGTTAAGGGTGTCGTGATAGGGATTAGATCTCTTCCCATAGACATGAATGGACTGTCCCCAGTTAGACAGGTACATGGGTGTGTGTGTGTGTGTGTGTGGGTGTTGTTGCCCATCATACCCTTGCCTTATGCACTGTGCTGGGACCCTCAGGGTAAGTGGTTGGAAGATGAATAAATAGACATATACACATTCGCTTTTACAAACTGCTGCATTTGAGTCATTTGCTACGGCATTCGACACAAATTACATGGATGAGTTCATAAAAATTCTCCTAACACAGCAAAGTCAGGTCTGAAGATCTCGTGACAAATGCAGCCCTTGAAGAACCTATGAAAAATAACAAATCTGTGGGATTGCCAGACTGTATGTAGGTGAACCCCGCAGCCATGAGCTTGCTGGTGCAGGTTCAGCAGGGGCTAAGCAGTTGGGAGAGAAATTTATATTCTATTTATTTACTAATACTCCATGTTACTGGAAGTCAGGCCAGACTCCATGTCACTGGAAGTCAAGCCAGACCCCACGCCACTGGAAGTCAGGCCAGACCCCACGCCACTGGAAGTCAGGCCAGACTCCATGTCACTGGAAGTCAAGCCAGACCCCACGCCACTGGAAGTCAGGCCAGACTCCACGTCACTGGAAGTCAGGGAAAGAAGCAGCAGAGGATCAGAGAATGAAGGACAGAGCCACAGTCTTTGAACGTGTAACGTGTGAACAGACGGAGAGAAGTTCTGAAGGCCCTCCCCCCCCAAAAAAAAAAACTGAGCTCCCCATCAGGAAGGAAGGAAGGATCGGCTCCCACCGTCACCCCCACCCCCAAGATCACACATGCGCAGCACTGGAAGGGCCTGCTATGAAGGCAAACAGGCGAGGCGGGCCGCCCCCCCGGGTGCCCAGTAAACAGCTCAGCGATAGCCGACAAACTGCGCTTCCGGGTGCACCGACCAATGAACATGAGGCCCATCAACACCGAGGGCCAATCAGAAGTGTTCAGCTGACCCAGCGTCTAGTTGGAAACAGACTGCTTTGCTCTTTGCTTATGATACAGATCTTTCAGTATCTATATTTTCACATTTGTTTTATAGGCAAGCATTTTCATAGTCCTATGACACACTAAATGCAGATAAAACATTCAGATTGAGTACCGTGGCTCCTTCCCTCTCCGGAATTCAAGATAATGAACTTTTTTGTTATACCTTGGTTATAATATTGCTGAATCACAGGCGTCTTATTGGTGTGAGCGCACAGATCAGTAATGTTGTTGCTGGTGTGGTGGCAGCGATGTATTTTATTGTTCTGTAATGTGCTACCCACATTCTGACTCATGGGATAAAGAATGCCAGCTAAATAATGATAGTCTTCCACTATCAAATTCAGGTTCAAACGAAAGCCTTTGTAGCGTTAACAAGGCCCGTCAAAGCCATTTGCAATCAGGCTAATTGCTATTTTCCTTTGCTTCTCCTCTGTCCCCAAGCTCAGGTTCTGTCTGAGGAGGTGTGAAGAGAGGAGATATGAGTGCTGGTTGGGGAAATTTGGGACGAGAGGAAGGTGGGGGGTGTGACTTTTTGATGCCTGTCCTGGGACCCCCCTGCAGGAGGTGACAATAGACAGGAGGAGGGAGAGCAGCCAATGCCATTGTCCCGGGCAGAAGAGATGGGCCGAGCGTGGAGACGCTCGGGTGACTGCTCCTCATCACAGGGTCACCTGGCCTGGCTGCACCTCAGGTGTTTCCCTCCCGTTACCGTGACTCCGGTTTATGGCGCACGCATTCACCCGGCCAGGTGTGGCGCCACAGCCATTCATTGCTAGCTGTCTTCATCAAAGGGCCCATCTTTCCGATTTCTCTCAGATCACTCCAAGCACAAAGTTTTCCTCAGGCGTCTTTTGCTTGTTTTCCAGAGAACTGCCCTGCGGTTGCTGAGATGCAGAAAAGCACATGTCATGCAACTGTTTTTAATTATTTGCTCCCATTGTGTTTTCCATTTTGCATTTATCTGCTTTCTCCCAGTGTGAAATGTTGTGTTTCTGAGGAAGGCATTCGCTGTCTTACCTTGGATCCGATCCAGAACACAGAGCATTGCTGCAGCTGTATACATTAAACAGTAGCCGTGGTAAGAAAGTAAATAAGACTACAGTAAGTCTTGCAGAAAAACGCAAGATCCTTTCAGTATTCTACTCCTTAATGGTGTATACTTACGGTGCTAAAGTGAAAATTCAATGGCAGTTCTGCCGTCTTCCAGAGTCAAGTAAAGTCAAATTTTATTGTCATTTCAAAATATTCAGACAAACAGTGAAACCAAACAGCATTTATCTGAGACTTTTAAATTGCTGAACAGCTTGTAGTGCGGGAAGGGCAGCAACAGTAGCAGTTTCTGTAAAGGTACAGTAGCGGTTTCTGTAAAGCTACAGTAGCAGTTTCTGTAAAGGTACAGCAGCAGTTTCTGTAAAGCTACAGTAACGGTTTCTGTAAAGCTACAGTAGTGGTTTCTGTAAAGGTACAGCAGTTGTTTCTGTAAAGGTACTGGCCTGGCTTTTATAAACGGGACAGTTTAATTGGGGGGGGGGGGGCATTTATGTCTCAAAACATAGCAAATAAATGACCTGCCTGACTGAGAGCACCACCCAGGCCTCAGCCTTGAATCTTAAATCAAAGGCTGCTTAATCTCCCACCTTTAGATCATGTCTGGCCATGACCCAGGTGCTCCATAACATGGCACCCCCTAAATATAATAACCATTTAGGAACACAGTTGAATGAGCCTAGTAAGAATATAGTAGCTATTATTAGGGGGCTCCTGTGCGGATAACTTGATATCTATCCCACTGATGAGATTAAATGAGCCAGAACATAACCCTACCATGAAATGCTCCTTATTGAACATTTGCTCATTAGGAAGCAAATCACTTCCTGTCAGTGACATGGTGCTTGACACTGGTTCAGACCTGTGTTTTTTTACTGTAACCTGGCTCAGACCACTGACACTATTCCTCTGGTGGAAGCCTCACCTAATGCGTTTAGTTTTGTACAGAATCCCTGTGGCTCTGGGCCTGGAGGCGGCCTGGCAGCTATTTATAGTTCACTGTTAAAAATTGAACCCAAAATTATAAAATAGCCATCTATTTTCTTATAGTATACAGACCACCTGGACTATACCCTAATTTCTGACTGAATTTGGGGAACTTATTACTGCCTTAGTTATTAACTTAGAAAATATTACAGTACTTGTAGATATCAATATACATGTGGACGTAGAGACAGTTCCTTCAGTAAAAGTTCCCTGTCCCTCCTGGACTCTGAGGAATGCTATCTGCATGTAACTAGACCAATGCATGTGCAAAATCATACACTAGATTTGGTTATCAGTTTCTGTTCATTGAATAAGTCCGTCTCCAACCATTTCCGAATCACTTTCGTGACTCAGCCACCCTCTGTGACTATGGCAGATTAGTACAACACATCAACTAAATGATAGGAATTCCCTGTGATTTACAGTGCCTATAAAAAGTGTCCACCCCCTTGGATGTTTTACCCTTTTATTGCTTTTATAAATCAATCATGATCAACATCATTTTGCTTTTTTGACAAAAAAAACGCTTTAATGTCAAAGTGAAAACTGATTTCTACAAAATAATGACAATTAAATTTAAATATGTAACATAAAATAAGTGATTGCATAAATATTCACCCCCTTTAATGTGACTGACCTAATTCAACAGAAGTCCAGCCAATTGGTGCTAGTAGTCTCACAATTAGTGGAATGGAGATCACCTGAGTGCAGTGACTGTGTCTCGAGTGATTGTAGTATAAAGACACCTGTGTCTGGAAGGTCCATTCACTGGTTAATCAGTATTCCTGGCTACCATTACAGCATGAAGACAAAAAAAACGCTCCAAGCCAATCAGAGAAAAGGTTACTGAAAAGTATACAAAAAAATGTATAAGGCACTGACATTCCCTGGAGTTCAGTTAAATCCATCAACATGAAATGGAAGGAATATGGCACTTGTGTAAATCTGCCTAGATTAGGCTGTCCTCACAAACTGAGTGACCGTGCAAGAAGGAGACTAGTGAGAGAGGCCACCAGGACACCTATGACTGCTCTAAAGGAGCTACACGCTTCATCCGCTGAGATGGGGGAGGCCACCGGGACACCTATGACTGCTCTGAAGGAGTTACAAGCTTCATCCGCTGAGATGGGAGAGACCACCAGGACACCTATGACTGCTCTGAAGGAGCTACACGCTTCAGCAGCTGAGATGGGAGAGACTCTGCATACAAGAACTGTTGCCCAGGTTCTTCACCAGTCAAAGCTTTATGGGAGAGTGACTCATATTAAGTCTCGACTAGAGTTTGCCAAAAGGCATGTCGGAGACTCCATGGTCAAGTGGAAAAATTGAGCTTTTTGGCCATCAGACAAGGTGCTATGTTTAGCAGACATCAAACACTGTACATCACCACAAACGCACCATCCCCACTGTGAAGCATGGTTGTGGCAGCATCATGCTGTGGGGATGCTTCTCAGCAGCAGGTCCTGGAAGGCTTGTAAAGGTAAAAGGTAAAATGAATGCAGCAAAATATAGGGAAATCCTGGAGGACAATTTGACTCCATCTGCAAGAGAACTACGGCTTGTGAGAAGATTTATTTTTCAGCAAGACAATGATCCGAAGCATACAGCTAAAGCTACACAGAAATGGTTTGAAGACAACAAGGTGGATGTTCTGGAGTGGCCGAGTCAAAGCCCAGACCTCAATCTGAAAGAGAATTTGTGGTTGGACTTGAAAATGGCTTTTCACACCCCATCCCCACCTGACAGAGCTTGGGCAGTTTTGCAAGGAAGAATAGAGTAAAATTGCGGTGTCCAGATGTGCAAGCCTGACTGAGACCTATCCACACAGACTCCGTGCTGTGATTGCAGCCAAAGGAGCATCTACTAATTACTGACTTGAAGGTGGTGAATATTTATGCAGTCACTTATTTTATGTTACATTTTTATTTAATTATCATTATTTTGCATAAATCAGTTTTCACTTTGACATTAAAGGGTTTTTTTGTAATTTTTGCCAAAAAATTGTTGATCATGAATTGATTTATAAAAGCAAAGAAAGGGTAAAACATTCAAGGCGGTGAATACTTCTTACAGGCACTGTGTTAATCCGGTAAGTAATATGAACTTCATGTCTAGTACAGATGTCAACGAAGTCACACTTCAATACAGTGACTAGTCAGATTCTAGATGAAATGACACCTTTGAAAAATAAAGTTGTTAAAACCACCAGACACTCCCCATGGTTTAATGACCACACACACTCTTACAGACAGGAGTACTGCAGATTAGAGTGCAAGTGGAAGTCTACAGGTTTAGAAGTATTTAACTTGGCATGGGCCAATAGCCTGCAATATAAAATATAAGTAAGCCCTACATAGGGTGCGTTCAGCCTGTTACTCTAACCTCATTGACTGCAATCCATGCTACCTTTTTAAGACTAGGTTCGTCTAACGAATGAGGCTGAACCTTGGCTACCGAGTAATGTTGGTAGTGAACTTTTTATGAACACCTTTAATGATTTTGAATTAATTAATGAACAGGAGCTGATAATTATAATAACTAAAACCAACCTGACCGCTTGTCCACTGGACCCAATCCCCACCAAGCTTCTTAAAGAATCCCTGGGAGTTCTGGCAAAACCTATAACTGCCATAATAAATACGTCCCTGTCATCAGGTGATGTGCCTGACCAATTTAAAGTAGCAGTAATCAGACCATCTCTGAAGAAACCAAGTTTGTATCCACAGGAGCTCAGTAATTATAGACCTGTCTCCAATGCACCTTTTTTGTCAAAAGTTCTGGAGAAGAACTTCAGTTATACTTGGAGACACACAACATACTGGATAGATTCCAGCATAAATGTACAGTACTGAGACTGCCTTAACTAAAGTTGTAAATGACAAATCAATGGAAAGTGTGACTGTGTTAATGCTCTTGGACCTTAGTGCAGCCTTTAATACGGTTGACCACCTTACCCTAAGCCAGGCCACACAGAATTAAATTTGATAATGGCTTGTGTGGTGTGGTTTTGAAGTGGTTTAAATCGTATTTGACTAATTGTTATTAGTATATTCAAATGTCAAACAATTGTACTCCATCTTCTATGTCACCAGTTAAATATGGAGTTCCACAGGGATCAGTTCTTGGTCCTTTACTGTTTTCCCTCTACATGCTGCTGTTAGGTAACATAATGAGAAAACATAATGCTAATTATCACTACTATACCGACGACACCAAAATATACATTTCAGTTACACCTAATGACACCTCGTCTATTGTCACATTAGCCAATTGCTTCTACGAAGTAAAGACCTGGATGACTGAAAACTTTTTATCACTAAATGCTGAGAAAACCGAGGTTCTGTTGTTTGGAGTCCACAGATTTGAACGCTATAATCTCTGCACTCCACTCCAAAGGGCTAAACTTTTCCCTCAGCAGCTCAGCCTGTAACCTAGGTGTCACATTAGATACAAGCCTCTGATTTAAACTGCATATGGATGCAGTCTCGAAGGTGTGCTTCCTACAACTACGCCAAACTATGATGATTCCTTAACATTCAAGACACTGAGACATTGATATATGCCTTTGTATACAGTAGGCTAGACAGCTGTAAGGCTGTGTTATCTGGGAGCACACATCTCAACTGTCCTCATAGCTTTCTGCGGGGTAAGGGGTCCTGATGATGTTCTCTGCTGTCCTCAGTGCTCTCTGTGGGGTAAGGGGTCCTGATGATGTTCTCAGCTGTCCTCAGTGCTCTCTGCGGGGTAAGGGGTCCTGATGATGTCCTCTGCTGTCCTCAGTGCTCTCTGTGGAGTAAGGGGTCCTGGTGATGCTCTCTGCTGTCCTCAGTGCTCTCTGCGGGGTAAGGGGTCCTGATGATGTCCTCTGCTGTCCTCAGTGCTCTCTGTGGAGTAA
>JAODKM010000126.1:24705004-24716827 GCA_026780845.1 Petrocephalus sullivani
ACACTAGGCTGATGGGCAGGAGACACAAAGGGCATCACAGTAAGGGACTAAGGGAAACACACGAGGAACTTGGGTACGCTAGGCTGATGGGCAGGAGACACAAAGGGCATCACAGTAAGGGACTAAGGGAAACACACTAGGAACTTGGGTACACTAGGCTGATGGGCAGGAGACACAAAGGGCAAGATCGGACGGGCACCGACACTGACATAAGCAGCATGTAAGTGTACCTTAACATCCTAACATACCTTAACAGCTTTAATCAGGGGAGCAGCTAGACACCCTGGGCCCCCTGAGAAAATGTCACCGTGGGCCCACTGCTCAGGTTGGCACTTTCAGTAGCTCAGTTGATTTTGCTGGGGGGATTTTGGGGCCCCTATAAAGTGCTGGGCCCCCTGAATCTGTCATGATATCCATGCCCCTTTGCTGGCTTTAAAATACATTAACAAGAAACATTATGTGATAATAACAAACAATTATAATTGTAAAATCATATGATGTTTCTTATTAATGTATATTAAAGCTGTTAAGATAAGCTAGAATGTTAAAGTATACATACATGCTGCTTATGAATGTTCTATGAATGTATTATAAATGCATTATGAAGGTGCAGTTAAAGTAAAGTGTTATCTAACAATCTAAATACTCCTTTTTTAATACTCCTATGTAAAAAAATAAATTTGTACATTGTGGCAAAATGCTGAGTGGGACAGATCCGTAACTCAAAAAGAAAAAAAAATCCCAATTAAAATTTCATATTTACTGATTACTTAGGAGAATAAGCTCCTTGTGTCATGTGGGTTTCTTCCTATAGGCCAAAGAAATGCAAAGTGGTTTCTCTAAAGTGTCCCTAGTGTATTAATTCATGGGACCAGCAATGAACTGGCATCCTGGCCAGGGCCTAATCTGCCCTTGTACCCTATGCTGAGTGGGAAAAAGAGCTGGATGATGGAGAGGTCATTCCTTAGTTAACACCTGGAATTAGCCAGCATTTATCTGGATGTGCTTTTTGCACTGCTGGTGCCTTCTGGTGGAGTGAAGATGGCACTGTCCCTAACGGCACAGTGACACATGCAGCCTGCCAGGACTCTGCAAGTGAGCACACTGTCTCTGACACTCTGCACCACACCCTCCAATCAAACATTCCTTAGCCATTATGCTGCCTAATTAACCCAATAACCCAAACGCCGGAGAAACAATAGGCCTTTTATTATGAAACAACACTCTACAGAAAAATGAAAATGGAAAAGTCTGTATTGTCCCTATAACCTTGTTCAGGGTAAGTGGCTGCATGCTTGGGAGGGAGGATGCCTGAATTGCATCTGTGACCTTGAATTTGAATTACACTGACAACCTGTAACAAGACTTGAATTGATCACTTCAGAGTATTGTGTTGGTTGTAAAATTGCATTTTACATGATCTCTTTGATTTTCTTCTTTGCAGACAAGCTAGCAGTATATCTAACCTTATTGCTGCTCTGTATGAAAATATATCCCCAATGTACATTAAACTCCAGTCATTTGTGTAGGACATAATTGATCGGTTATAACAGGAATGTTGGCAGGTTGGCAATTGTACTGTGTGACAGAGTGTTACAGATGACAGTTACTAAATGGTTTGGCGGGGGCTGTACACTTGTACTTGTAAGAATGCAACATCTTGTTAGTAAATTATAGCTTGCCAGAAAGGCCACTGCGGGGTGATCAGAATATTAATAACCTGCCTCATATTTATTGTTACATTTGAATTTGTAGCAGTCAGAATTTTACAAAAATCTTAATACTACCAATGCATCTATTTTTCAAAAATGCTTATCTAGTGCAGGGTTACAGGGAGCCTGGATCCTGTCCCAGGAAGCCAGGGGTGCACTCTGGATAGGAGGGGCATACAAAGACATTTACCTAAACAATGTGTCCCTGAGCAATGGAAGGAAGATGGAGCCATTGAAGGGCATCTATGCAAACATGAGGAAACATAAGAAGAGAGCAAGAGCCAAGCCAATGAGAACAGAATGGGAGTCAAATCAATGAGAACAAAATTGGAGTCAAATCAATGAGAACAGAATGGAAATCAAGGCGATGAGAACAGAATGGGAATCAAGCTAATAAGAACTGAATGGGAGTCAAATCAATGAGAACAGAATGAGAGTCAAACCAATGAAAACAGAATGGGAGTCAAACCAATGAAAACAGAATGGGAGTCAAGCCAATGAGATCAGAATGGGAGTCAAACCAACAAGAACAGAACGACAGTTCAACCCCTTGGGAACAGAATGAGAGTCAAGCCCAGGAAAACAGGATGGGGGTCAAACCCGCAACCCTGAAACCCACAGATCCACCTGAGGTGTTCTTTCACATTATGTGCTGAAGAAAAATAAATAATAACCAAGTTGTTTGATCTTTTTATTAAGGATTGATTTTTTTTCAGTAATTCCTTTTGCAGGACTGTCTCTGTGCAGTCTGGCCTTGTGTTTAGTAATAATGCATTCCAGATTTTTCCCAAGAAATCAAGGTAATGTGCAATTAAATTTTCCCATATAATGCTTACTTTTGTAATTATGAATAGCACACAATACAATTCAGCAGCATTGTGATTTGTCTTGAGGGAACAAACAGTTCTTAAGAATTCTTTATGTAATTATATAGAGGGATTTCATCAATAAAAAGGCTGTTTAAAATGGAAATGTGGAGCTCAGAGAGTCCAAAAGGAATTATAACCAGGGAAGGAAAGATTAAAGAAAGAACACCCTTCAAGTGAAAAATAGGCTTGCATGTCTTTGTGTTGGACTAAAAATGAATTCTCAGGCATTTTGGTTGCCGCAGTATTTTGCCAAAGATGAGCCATTTTCATGTTACGGTCAATTGAAATGATGGAAAATCGTTATTACATTTCCATTACAATGTAATATTGGCTTTGCAGTGTTCGGTAAAATGGAAACTGCTAAAAGCCAGGGGCAAAATAATATTGAAAGTTGATTGATATGACACCCAGCAGCCAAAATATGAACAGGAACAGCAATGCGTGCATTGTGCACTATTGAACTTCAGGAGACGTGCTGCTGCCTGCCCATGGGTCATTTAGGACCTTTGGAACTATTTAAAACACGCCCAGAAGATATTTTAATTCACCTCCAGTGGGTGAGAAATTTAAATTGTCTGGACCAATTGAGCATAGAGGCTGCGAATGCATGAATATCAATGAGAATCAAGCCATCATGGAATAAAGGCCATTATATTTTATTCATGAGAGTTACAATATAAACTTTCAATCGCATTGTGTAAACATGCACACACAAGCATTATGTGTGCATGGAGTGTAATAGCTGAATCCGTGGATTCAGGTATGTATAATTTATAAGGCAGAGAAAGAAAGTATAGTAAGTGACCTTATTAAACGTCCCTGCCCATATGGAATCTGAATTCTGTCCAAAGAGAGAATATTTTCCTCACAGATGGGAGTGTATTTTACAGTACAAATATTTATTTATTTGTTTATTTAATAATATGAGACAGGTGTGGCAGAGTGTTTGTTAGATACGGCACACCTTGGACTGTGCTTCTCCACTGGACCTGTGTCCGCCGCGAAGGACTTTCCCATCCTCGCATTCAGCCTGAGGGCAGGAGGGACAGCCAGAGGCGAGCCAATGATCGCTGGCAGTCAGCATTACTGCCCACAGACAAGCGATCGCTTACTCACCTCAGCGCTGTTGTCCGCCACTCAAAATCGACATATTTTGTATTTTTTTAAAAATCCTCACTGTCTATTCTGTAAATTGTGCTCACTGCCCATTCACTGTCCGCAGGGATGCCTGACACCAGTGGTGAAATAAACTGACATCTCCATTTTTCCAGTCAGATTTTATCTTAGACATGAAAATTTTTTTCTCACTTTCTCCATATTGTATATATTTTATAAAGAAAAAGAGAATAATTTGTGCCACTTCCTCAGTGCTTTGGTCCTAAGAATACTCTTGGCTCTATCAGTCAAAGAAAATACATAATACAAATAATGGATAGGGAAATTTAGAATGTTTACCTTTTTTCCGTGCAACCTTTTTAAAGGTTTAAATATCCCTTCAAATTACACCTACAAGCACATTTAATTAACCAGGCCATAAATATAACGGGTTTAATTAGACTTATTTGTGTATCTAATCCATACATCCGCTCACGTGCCGCAGGGCCTCAGTGAGCGCGAGACGAGCGTCGCCCTGACAGCCCGTCGGCTCCGATGCATTGAAGCACCTCGCAAATATTTCAGCAAAATGTATTTGCGCATTTAAAATATATATTATATTAATAACATAATAATTACAGAAAAAATCGGTTCGATGAAAATGAAATGTAAATAGTGTCTTGGTAAATATGTAACGCATTTCCTGCGAGCATTAACGCCGCGAGCTGACACATTACATAAAGATACACACACCCGTTGTGCGTGTATCTTTTTACTTTTTACCTCGAGACGTCGGACTTGTGAAGACTTGTGCTCATTCACTTTTCTGGCATTAAAATTACTTAATTTTCTGTTCCTCTGGGTTGTTTGTACTTTCCGTGGTTCCGGCAGTGCAACCCTGACGTAAGAGCTTTTATTAACATCAACATATTGTGGAGGGTTTAGTATTTTGTTTTTAAGGTTTTAGTGTGTGTTAATTTGCTACCCCCGCTGTTAACTCATAAAAATATTTCGCCAAAAAATGAATTGTGTCAGTATCCCTGTGCTTAATCATGTGACTTTTCAGGTGCCCTTCCGCACTTTAGCCACGAGATGGCAATATAGAGTCACCTATCATTACGTATGCAGTAATAATTAAGCGACACTGAGAGGAAAAAATGCCTGGTTGGAATACATTTACTGTTTTTGCTTTCATATATAAAATATTTCCCTGCCTGTTAAATACAGAGTAGTGAAATGTAACAAAAATACCAGGAAATAGGGCAGATTTAAACGGATCTTCTCTGATATTGTTATTTTGAATGGTGGACTTATCTCTATTTCAGAAGATTCTTGGTGATCCGTGACTTTGCCAATTAATTAGTGGGAAAATTTTGAAATCCAAGGTAAAATCTAAGGGAAGTTAATGCCAGGAAATGTAAGGATATTGATATTAAATTTCTATTGCTGTATGCTGAGTTTGCAAATTTGTATGAATTGTTTGTTGCAATATAATCCTTACTAAACATCCTATGGACAAAGCACACACAGTGGATGCACTCAGGATGTGAATACACTGTCTTACTCTTTTGGTTGAAATTACCTGAAATCCTGGAAATACCTTCGTGAAAGTCTTCGTTCTCAGTAAGTCTATATATCAGTGCAGCAACAAATGAATTAGTTACAATGTCGCTTCTCACAATGAACAGGCAGATGGCAGCACTGTACAGATGACCACGTCAAAGGTCACTGCACGCCAAGTTCCAGGCAGGTGGAAACCACTGCAAAGTGGGAAATGCTTGTCTGTGCAGTGGGCTGAGGTAGGGAGAGCCAGTGACAGGACGCCAAACTGCACAGTCCATGCAGGAAATACAGTGCAGGTCCATTCTGATGAGAAGAGTTTATATAAAGGTTATATAAAGGAGCATTTTAAGTGAGCGAGTCTATTAAGTGTTCCTTATTCTATAACTGGAATCTGTGCCTTATGTGGCCTGGTTTTCAAATGCACTTAACTAGCGGATCAACAACAACACACAGCACCACATTCTGACTATTTAAGACATCCCCATCCCAGGGATCACCAAAGAGACTCTTTCAAACTCCACAAATAGTGATGCATGTTGACTGGGGCTAAAATGTCAGCGGGTCCCAGATCGCCCCCAAACGTGAGCCATCGCACGGCATCGGCCATGTTTGGTGCTGTGTCCCTTGCAGCAGAACAGGCGATGAGGCGCTGCTGCTCCGCAGACCTCATTACCATGCAGATTGACGGGGCCACTTCATTGTTTGTGCTGGGCTCTCCGTGGGTTTGACGTAAGCAGTGGCGAGGGGGCGTCTCCGGGGGGCAGCGTTTCCCAAATGGGTCTTACCATGCTGCTCACTAGCTGAGCTCCTGGCCCGTTCCGCGGGCACTAGTGTCCGGAAATCTCTCAAATTGGACCGAATGGGGCCAACCACAGGCACACATGTGAGCACAGCTCATGACCCTCATCTGTATCTGTGATCAACATTCAGCCAGAGTGTAAAAAGTAATTAAGGACAAAAAAGAATTAAAGTGGAATTAAAAAAAAAAAAAGAAACTTATGGGGCATTCAGAACAAACTATGGTAGTTATTTTCACCTCCTAAATGCTATTTACTGTGGAATACAAGGATTATACCAAAATAATTCAGTCTTACAGTACCTGACAACAGATGGCTATTTTATTCTGGCTTGGCATACTTTTGTTGCTAGGCAACAGAACCGTGCCACTCCTCAAACCAAATCAGAGACCATAAACTGTCACTTAAGGGTAGGAGAATCTTGTTTCCTGGGGCCCCTGGGTAAGTCATTTGTGGCAGATAAATGGCTCTGTGTGTCCCGCTACCCCTCTCCTTCATGCAAAACGAAATTTCCACAAAAATAAATTAACAGCTTATATTATTATGCTTAGCAGCCCCCATTTTAAAATACAAAAGAGGATAGATATTTATAGAGACCATATCCACTAATACTGAAACACATGGGCCTCCTACTAATAAAAGTCTGTGAGAAAAATATTTTTTCCTCTGTACATATGAAAAAAAAAACACTTCTATGTATGGCGTAAAGATATTTACCGAACAAACCTTAAAATGGCAAGGCCCTTGCTGTTGTAAGCATAAATATCTGCCATATTATTTAGCATTCATGCTGGGATGTTTCTTTAAATCTCACCTTTCTCTGAGAATTTTTTTACAGGTACATATAATGTAAGTTCCATTGCATAAAAGACATGGGCCTCGAGACTGCTGGTCTCAGTAGGACTCTTGAGTCTTGTGCTGCCTTTGATGGGGGGGTCTCATTATAGATTTCTCCAGTCATATATCAAGCACTATAAATGAAAAGGAATATCAAAGTCCATTTGGATATAAACAATGTAAGAAAAAAACCACATGCCAATATATCTACAGACACAGCTACCAGGATTGTACTGGGCCAAACTAAATGGCTATTGACTTCACACCTTGTTATTTTTAATATTCCACAGATGTTTGGCCATGTAAAAACATATTTCTAACCTGTTTGACCTGGTGAAAATTCAACTGAAAATTCATCTACCTCGCGTCTAACAGCCATGCCACTGACAGGCTTTTAAAGGCGATTTTTGATATTGAAGGTTAATGGCTTTCATTTAAGACAAAATATGCAAATGTAGCCTCTCTTAAAATGTATATCATGAAATTTGCGTTTTTTATTCCATCCATTGCATTTTTGAAATATATTTAATATTTAGCAGTAGTTTAGCTGCCATTTCTAATCCAAACCAGTAGATAATCTGGTAATGCAGTTCCTTTTAGCAGTCCAAAAACAATTTCAAAATTCTACTCAAATTTCCATAAGGGCAGATTTTTTTTTTTTTAACACTGAAGGTCAAGACTGTAAATACATATTATGTAGAAGTGGGCGCCTATCTTCTTACACGCCGTTAAGGTTTGGTATTGCTGGGAAAAGTGAGTGTGGGTATTTAAAGTGGAAGTTGGACTTTAATGCGCCTTTCTCTCCGGCTCTAAGCCGGTCTGGGCGCAGCAGGCGGGAGTTTCCAGGAACAGCGAGCGGAGCGGCCCCATCACACGCGGAGCGACACTGGAATGCATTGTGCGCCGAGAGAAAAGGCTGCGCGGCCCGGCAAACTAGTGCGCAGGCGCCTCTGCGCTCCGGCGGCCCGGCGAGCCGCGCCGGCGCCCGCGGGCCGCTCCGTGAGCCGGGGCGCCGTCATTAGCGCCGCCGGAGTGCGAAGCCGGGGCGCACTTCGCTGCAGAGAGGAACTTTAATTCGCAGTCACACACACACACACACACACGCGCGCGCGCGCTCACAACTGTGGATGGATAAGTGAGCTCGTGCGTTTGTGCTGCGTCTGTGAAAACACGGCGAGTGCATGGGAAAAAACCCGGCGCGGACTCTTATGTTTATGAGTGGAAAAAATGTACAGAAAACGCTCCAGACGACACTGCTGGCGTGCTACACGTAGCAGCGTGTTATTAAAGTGTGTGGCGTTTTAATCCGTCAATTCGGCATGAGCCGATATGAGTAAACGGCTCAAAAAGGTGCAGACACGACGTTGTACTGCGGTGTTTAAACGGTAAACTACACTGATGGGGGTGTGCAGCTCAGCTAGTCGGGAATAACTTGGGATCTACACCAAGCGCAGTGCTTATTTTTAATAGAAATTCTGTAAAGTGTATTAATTCGTACCTAGGTTGTCTATAGTCAGGTAGGAATATAAGAACATTCGATTTTTAGGGTGTTTTTGGTCTAGATAAGGGCTGCCCAACTCCAGTTCTGCAGGGCTAAAATCCAACACAGCTTGCAGATTTCCCTGCTCAAACATACCTATTAAACATAGTAATTAGCTGATTAAGATGTGTTCCAGGAGGGAAGTCTAATGCAAACTGTGTTGGATTCTGGCCCTCCGGGACTGGAGTTGGGCACCCCTGATCTAGATAATCCTTAGAATATTTGGTAGAGGGAGATGAGAATACTTGGCTCTCCTTGTGGCCACAAGGTTTTTTTGTGTTAACCTGGTCTGGTTCACTGATGGAGAATCACCACACCATGTCATCTCCTGCTACACCTCCTCCCTTCCTGTCTGAAAAACTAAGCCTCTGCTCAGTACATGAGAGACAATTGAGCTGTCATATCTCCTTCAGCGATGACATCCCGCCTATCAAAAAACTTTTGACATTTCATTTCCCCCTCTTGTAACTCTTGTAAGAAGATGTGGTACATAATAGGAGGATTAATCTTAGGAAATTGCACACAGAGACCAGGGCAGGTTGCAACAATGATTGTGGTATTCCCTGAAGACAGACCACCAAAGGAAGACCATCTGAAGGTAGGCATTAGTTATATAAGCTGTGCTGAAAGGCTTTTCTGTCTTTTCAAAATTCAGCAATAATTTATTAAGTACATATGTGGCAGAAGGTGATTAGAAGCTGCGATATATATCCTTTTTGAACAAGCAGCCTACAGAGTTTTCGGTGTCTTCCCAGATTAATTAATCTTCCTTTGCATTGTTACAGTTAGCAGGTTACTGTTGGCATCTTGGACCACCTCAAGGCAAATATCCCTGATAGCTTGCAGGCGGTCGCCTTCCCACGAGCTCGGTGCAGTCTGCTCCGCAGTACCTGTACGTGCCCCTAGGATTCCTTTCTCTGGCAACCCAAATTGTGGAATTTGTTGGGCCATTCCAGTTCTGCAAACTACTGGGAAAATGCACAGAGGTCATTCTGACATTGTTAGCCCGCGGTGCCGGAGAGACAATGAAAGGTTGCTAACAAGACGTGTAAGACGAGGGGTTAATCAAACACTGGGGTGCCTTGCCATTTTTGTGCGAGTATGTGTAGATATGAAATATGATGTGACAAATGTAAAATACCCCTCAGAGTTTGTGGTGGGAAATATATTGTGCGCCTTATTCCACTGAAAGGGAGATGCCAGTGAAGAAGTTGATGTAGAGATTTGGCTCGCTGGGTGATTAGGCATGGGCTTTGAAATGTGTTTCGCGCCTTCCAGACACCTGGCCTGTTGTACACTATTATCCGTCTGCCGGTGGATTCCTCTTCCTAACCTTTTCTTCCTCCATGTCAGTTTCAAACCACGTCTCAAGACTCAAGGCCAAGGCCAGCCAATGATAGCATTGTACAGTAAATTACCGTGTTGCTAAGATTTTTGAATTTGAATAAATTAACCCGTAGAGCAAAACTAGGAGACATTCCCTGAATATGATCAGTTCAGTCATCATGTTGGCTTTTCATAAGGTAAGGGTTCTTACTCAGATGATCCCTTATCGATATTTAACATTTTATTTTTCTCTTTCTTTCTGGAATTTCATTTGGAACACACGTTCAGGACGAGAAGTCGACTCTCATTCTCTCTGCACTCTCACAAGGTTTTGGCTGTCCCCCCCCTCTCCCAAATACAATTGATCTGTCCATCTTTAGTGATTTTCAGCCACCTGTAGACAGGTTCAAAAGCTTTGTCATAACTGTAGAGAGCCACTGTACCCAAAGCTCTGTCAAACTACAGGATTCTCACATCGCACAGGGGGATCAAAGACGACAGCCTTGTGGTCCCCCTGACAACGTAAAGTAATATAAATTCCTACTGTCAGTAGAATTGTATTTTTTTCATGCCATTTCTATTTACATACTTCTGTTTCTGCTTTTTATTATTGTCGTGCTCTTATGCCAAGATGTTTGGAGTAGGAAGACAGACAGTTTTCTGTTCACCAGGATGAAAGACTATAGTTGCAACACAGTTTGTTGAACATAATTTCTTCTTAATATAGATTACTTCACAGAACAATCCAAGCGGGTAAATATCGCATTTGAAATTACAGATCTTTGTATATTTCTTGGCACTGTTGTCTTCCAATGCACAATAAATATCTCTTGAGCTGGCATCTCTTCCAAAATATTTCTGAATTACAATGCATTTTCTTCAGCAAGAGTGCCAGAAATTTTCAATGCTGCTTTTGTCTCTTCGAGGCTGGATTACTGTAATCCCATACTACCGTATCTGGCAGCCCATAGAGCATCCTGTCTGTTCCTCAGCTAGTCCAAATCCTAAACAAAAAATAGACTACATTCCACCAGTCCTGTCATCCCCTTAAAATGTGCCAGCTGTAAAATCCTCCTGCTCACATGCTAATAAGTCAATGGCTTTACTCGATGGTTTAAATTGGCTTTAATGGCATAACTGTCTCACTGCATCATGCTATCTTGCTCTTTTATGTTCCAGGAAGCCAGTTATCTTGATGTGAGCAAAATCTCAAATAATAAGCTACATACATAAAATAAAAGTCATACTTTACATTTCACAACCAACAAAATATTATGGGAAGATCCGCCAGTTATTGGTATAATTACTAGCATGCCAGGGAATTTGAAAATGCAGGTATCCTGTACAACATATGACAACCTATAGAATGGAAATTAGGAGTATCTCAACTCTGTAAATGAATAAGCTGTATTAAAAGTTTCTCTCTTATTGATTTCCTTCTACTAATAGTGTGTTTCCAGTCACTGTTAGCTGTTAGTGTTTCACATGTATACTCATCGTCATGCCCGCATACACTAATTTTAAGTAATCCTATCAATATATGATAGATGCACGGAGCTGATCAGGTACTTAATGAATGACCCATTTTGTACAATGAATATGCATAATCACCCTTACTGTGAAACATAGATGGATTTATTGATTATGCATGATGCAAGAATGATTCCTGGGGAAAATGCATGGACTGTGTTGCACCCATCCCAGCTGCAGTGGCACAATCTGACATGGGGGGGGCAGTTACTCGATGGCCCCTCCTTTACAGTGGGGAGATATGAGGAGTAGGAATCATGGAACCTTCATGTCTGACCTTTCAGTTTTCAAAGCAGCCTGTGATCATTCCCCGCTATCATGCCGCTACAACAGTTTTTATGAGGTGGGTTCAATTGCACCACAAGGACAGTAGTAGAAAGGTGACTAAGCAATGTTGCATCAATTTTCTATTTTCATTTCTAAAAAGCAATTGTCAACATTAACAGTTTGCACAACTATACAGTGGTGGCCAAAATCATTAGAACACTTGGCATATTTAAAAGGTTTCAGTTGTTTTTGTTGAATTAGCCATTAAAATACCCATAAAACAAATG
>JAODKM010000126.1:24716927-24738352 GCA_026780845.1 Petrocephalus sullivani
AAATAAACTGGACAGATCTATTGTACATTTAAAAGAAAGCCTTTGGCTTGAGTTGCAGAAGGCATGGGATACCATAAGTTCTCAGGAAATATATTGATACTATGCCAGAGAGATGTGCTGCTGTTATTGCTGCAAAAGGTGGACATACCAAATATTAAAGTTAAAAGTGGATAAAAACAGTAAGTCTCACTTCATATGATATTTGTTGTGCGCAACCATATGCATATTTCATTAACATTATGGAATTAAATCATGTTTTGGAGACTAAAAAGTCAATATTTTCAGATCTGTCAGGCGCTCTAATAATTCTGGCCACCACTGTATATTTTACAGTATACTGTGTACAGACGCTAATCCTGCTGCTACATCAGAGTTTTTAATTAAAAAAAATTAAGGTAGGTATTGATCTTCAGTGCAGTATCTTTATCACTGCATCACCTGCAGTCTGACACAGTGCGATGGCCGCCGCATGATCCCAGCCGCCTGTGGTTATATAATATGGGACAGGTTTATGGGCACGTCTCTGATTGTGGTATAGATTAAGCGTCTGGTCTGGGCTCCAGCAATAGGCTTCCATTCACGAGCAGGCGGGGGGAACCAGCCACATTAAAGACGGCCCAAAGCCACAAACCCAACTTAATTCCCTAGCTGCTCCTTCCCATACTTGGCAGTGACCAGGCTCATTCGCCGGCCAGTTTATGTAGCCTGTGTGAGCAGGGCACAAACTGGATTTTACGATTCTTTCTGATTTCAAATACCTTCTTGTGAATGTGGAACATTCTAGAAAGAGAAAGTTTTAGAGGTATCTATATTATGGTAACAGATATCTGGATGTTCCTGTATATGTTTCACGCCATTTTTCTTATTGTGCTTAGAGTCAGCTGGACCATATAAGCACAAATATGACAGACTATGAGAGTCACCCGTCGGCCTACCTGCATGTCTTTGGACTGAGGGAGGAAACCTGGGAACACACGTGACACAAGGAGAACATTTAAGCTATACGCAGAGGAGAGTGTCAAACCCCCAGAGAGGTGGGTCAGGTGGGTCATAATTTGAAAGAATAATATTGCTATATAATATATAATAGTATAGCAACATATCAATATTCATGGAAGTTTACACAGCTTTATTTTGTACTGTGAACGGCTGCCTCTTCCCCTGCCCCATGCAGCTTAGACGTTCGCTGCCTTTCTCCCTCCTCGCGGTCTTTAGCTCTGTTTGATCTCACTTTCATCTCTCCACATCCCTTTCATCTCCATTGTCTTCCCAAAACTACTCTGCTCCCCTTCTCTTGCCAGCTAACGCTGTGCACGGCTGTTTGTGGACAGCCGCGATGCCACGGCGGGCAGATGCTTTTTGCTGGCTCATGCGAGCTGCATGTCCCTCACATGTGGGCACGCCCGGCAGATGACGGTGCTGGTTTGTTGCTGGAATAACAAACCTTTCGCACAGATGAAGGCCCCCTAGCTACTGCCTGCTCCACACACATTTCTGCTGCCACACATGTCCACTTCCCTCAGACTGACCTTATGGAACTATTATGTTTTTTTTACATGCGTAGCTGACTATTTTACCCTGCGCAAATGGCTCATTTTGTTATTTCACAGCTGGATACTAAGTGATTTGCGCTGAGTGTCATGTATCCTGTCCTCCTGAGTGAGGAGGTTGGAGGGGCCTGGTGTTTTTTGCCGACAGACCAAGACATCCCTGAGCTTTAAGAGCTCCGAGCATGAGGATGGACTTGGTTACCACACTACGCATGTGAAAAACACCCACTTTTATCGGGCAGGGATCCCCGCCAGGGTGCGCGGAGTGCTGCTGATGCCTTTGACAAACAGCCGCGTTGTTATGTAATCAACTTCCAAGCAGAAGAATCCCGCAAATGGGCTTTACTAAATTTTGTATGACTATGTACATTGCATCTCCACCCCTTGTATTTTATATACATTTCTTATTTATGTTTATTTTTTGCAGAACATGGTTGCACTGTGTGTATTTATCTAACACACCCACTTATTATGTTGGGGATATTCAAATAATCTCATTTCATTTTTGAATTTTTAACAAATTTGACAAAAATTTTTAGTAAGCATTAATGTGATTGTGTAATGCCTATGTTTAAGTTTAAATAGTCATACACCACTAAAAAGACAATAATGTGTTTATATATATATATATGTATCTTTGTATATATTTATATATATATGCATATATTATTTTTTTTGCCCACCACGGTATTTGATTAATATTCCAAATATGTAGCCCAAAGACGCATACATATAGAAACATATATACATAAATTTCCATAAAATTTAAGATAATAATTTTTCATGTGATTCAACGCAAAGTAATTTGATTGCGAAGGACAAACAGGTCCCCGAGACTATAACAAGTAAGAGCAAACTGTGTGCATCCACCCTTCCGCAGCTCGGGGACGGTGGCGTGGGATGAGGGTGCCAGGCAGGCTTCTTCCATTCCGCTGTCTGCCTGATCCATGCCAGCTTTTCTCTCTGATTCCACTGGAAAAAGTGTGGAGGCAGGGAGAGGGAGCCAAGCCTTGCATTAATTCTGTTTCTGCATAACTGGCCTCCTGTGTTTTCTAGGCTGCTGGGCCTCTCTCTCGCTCTCTCTCGCTCTCTCTCTCTCTCTCGCTCTCTCTCGCTCTCTCTCTCCCTCTCTCTCGCTCTCTCTCGCTCTCTCTCCCTCTCTCTCGCTCTCTCTCCCTCTCTCTCGCGCTCTCTCCCTCTCTCTCGCTCTCTCTCCCTGTCTCTCGCGCTCTCTCCCTCTCTCCTTCTCCCTCTCTTTTAGTGGAAGCACCTTATACAGGCATCCTAATTCCTCACTGGCCTCTCTCTCTCAGTCTCTCTCTTCCCCCCTCATAAAATTAAGAAATGTCACTTAGAAAGCTTATCATTCTGCTCCCCTCACCAAGCACAACATGGACTAGAAATGGCTAGAAACTCCACATCTCTGCTGCAAAAATCCATGTTAATTGATTTGTTATATTAATATTCATTTATTTGGTAGAAGCTTTTCTTCAAAACGACTTTGATGTATATAATGTTACCTCATAATGGTCGCACCCATGCCATAGCAACCTACCCGTCCGTCCTCAAATCCTTTTAGGTCATTCCTAATATTCTTAATATTATCAGGCTATAAAAAGCAATGTTTTACGATGAATTGATTCGGAAAAGGGAAATTTATTTTTAATTATAACTCTGGGGAGGAACATTCTAAGGCATAAGTGTTCTCCATAGCATTACGTGAGCATCTTTGTTCTGTGTGTCAGGCTGACATTGGAGGACGAAAATATACCCAGTGCTCCTCATTCCCAGGAGCTCACGGAGGCCCCTGAACCAGCTAGGCTCACGCTCATGCCTCTTTCAGGGAGGAATCTCCAGCAAAAGGGGAAGCCCTAGCCACATGCTGTCTGTCGGTGGCCTCCCACCAGGTCCATGCCAAGCTCTCCGTCCTCAGTGCCAGGGCAGGACCAGCCTGGCTATGCCGCTGGTGCTGACTGCCCGCGGCATTAATCGCCACACACTTGAGTGCCAGGGACCGAACGCCAGCCTGCTGAGAAAGCAAGTGTGCCCACCATGACAGAGCCATGCCAGCGGTGGTGCCGGCGTCATGGGCGATGAATCAGAGTAGAATCCCATGTAAACACCCAGTGGGTTGACAGGCATGCAAGGGTGCCATTCCAGGTTGAAGGCAATAACTTCATCCTGCTGTAGGGCTCTACCAAGCAGAAACAGCTTGAGTGAGGTGTACAGCAAGGTTATAAGGAGAGTGTTACAGTACAACAGCAGAGATCCACACGCTGGTAACTGTAGATCCCAGAGACAAACTCCCCGGCTGGCAGCAGTCTTACTGTGTGCAAACACCAAAGCAGGAATTATTAGCCATCTAAACTGACATACTGAACCTTAAGCATTGGGCATTAATGCCATCTTACCTAAAAGCTGACAGGAAGTTGTCTTTGTTGTGTTTACCACAATAAAGGATCACAAGACAGAGCTGGCAATCAAGCATAACTAATGTTACTATAAATACAACGAAAACTCAAAAAGGAATACCCACAGCACACTTGCCGTTTAAGTTGACTTCGACGGCCCTTTTATTTACCTTTTTTATTTTGGGCTGCAGTATGAGTTGCAGCTGAGCCTCTGTGGGAGTGCTTACAGAGTGGGAAGGTCCTGCGTGTTTGGCTGAAGTCCCCTTGAATGGCTAACAAAGGGCAGCAGCTAAAGAGTGACAATATCACAGCCTAAAGCTGGGAGTCCTGGGCGGCACCGCTGCTTACTGCCAAGAGGCCAGCGCTGATTTCTTTCTCTGCTACTTTAATGGAACATATTTGAAAGCCGTCTTCAAAAGTGGCCCCCAGACCTTGTAAACCTCTTGTCCAGTAATCTGCTTCGGGCAATGCGGGACAATAGCCCCAGATCCCAACAACACTGAGCTCAGTACACGCCCCCCAGCGCCCCCCCCAGAGAGGTATCACAATGCTAAACCCCAGGTTTGTTTTTGCAGTCAGCTGCTGGGAGGTGGGGGAAGGAGGCGTGGGGATGGGGGGGTGGGGCTTTGTAGAGGTTTCCTGCCCAAAGTGTGCAGTCCTGCCATTGGGCACGTTCCAGGACCGGCCACATCCCAAGCAGGAGTGCCGGGCAGAGGTTGCAGACCTCAGGGCGAGGGCCGGCTGCGGGCTGCACTGGCTTCCATCTCGCTAACAGTCACACACATCTTCCTTACTCATACTATTCCACTTATCCATCCATCCATCCATCCTTTTTCTAAACGTTCATCCCAGGGATCCATGTGGTCCTGCAGCCTATACTGCTGTTTATTCCAAAGCTTAAACTTCACACTCTTAATGAATGTTTCAGTCAGTTCCTGAACTAGCAGCCTTTTACCACTAAACCATCAGTGTGTGTGTCTGGCTTGAATTTGCAGCATCCCCGGGTTCACGCATGCATGCACACACACACAAACATTCTCACGCGGTCACACACTCAGGCACCGATTCCGTTCTTCATTATGGGAACAGGCCGCCGGCAGTGGACCGTCCCGAGCTCATTCATCTGCATGGCCAGAGTGCGCACATCCTCTGCCGAATCCTCTCAGGCTTAAGTGCAGCCCATTGCAACTGCGAGTAACTGATTCCTGTTGAATAAGTAGCCTTGCTAGAGGGCACACCCTGCCCGGCGGCTCTTTCAAGGCACACAGGTGTGAGGACACTGGCTTTGTCACCGGCTGAACTGAGCAAATACGCACATCCAAAATGAAGAGGGTGCAAAAAATCTGTCATTCAGCCCACACAGAGGCTTATATTAGACTTTGAACGACTGGCTCTTAAAGAGTAAAAATCCAAAATAAAAATGAAAATGTTATCGCCACCTCTTAGCTTCTCGAGGCCTCATTGAGTGTGTACCTCGCTGTTTTGGCTCCTTTTGTCATCGCTAGTGTGATGGACCCACCTATCACTGTCTTCTCGTCTGGCTGGATGGGGCCGATATGGAGCAGGGTCATACGCCAGGGCCGGTCCCCGAAGGCGTCGGCTCAGTAACAGACGGTGCGTGGTCTGGATCGGCACGCAGCCAAGACCTCTCCCTAGCCGCCGCTCCACCGCGAGACTGAGCTCTCAGACCACAACTGTTGATTACAAGGTGATAACAAGAGGTAGGGGCTGCCATTGCCATTGATATGAGTGCATCTTTAGTTACTCAGCACACCGCCAGGCAGTTTGTGATGAAGAGGAATGTTTTCCCGGCTTATGTAAGCCACGGAGAGTGCGATGGGCATGGTGCTAAAAGTGCGTGTGCACAGCATGCGTGTCAGTCACACTCGTGCGAGTGTGGGGGCGAGCTTCCTCGCTCAGAGAGATTAAGGGGTACTTTATCGGGCGGCAGATATTGAAGCCAAATGCTGCAGTTTCAGGCCATGAAGTTGCTGAGATGGGCTCAGTTGGCAGATTGCCTCAGTGAGTGTCCAGCTGCATAACTGGGTGAAAATTTCACAAATGGGCATTTTTGGATAAAATGTATCTGGTAAGGATATGCACAACAATAGTATTCAAATACCTTCATGGTCGTGTCCGCGTAGGTTGTGGTTGGTCCCAGGAGCTGACAGACATGTAAATATGAAGAGTTTCGGTCTAGCTGGCTGATCTATGCGCCTCATCGCCGTTTTGATGTGGAAGCGGATTTGGCCTTGACCTCCTCTGCCAATCTGGCATTTCCACCACAGTCCTGCCCCAGGCTGAGAAATCTGGCAGCGGCAGCAAGCCCTGTCATTTTTTTCCCTCTTTTTTCCAGGTTGAAATGTCTGTCAACAGAGGAACAAAGTACTCAGTGACCCCATGTGACCTGCCAACAGGAACTGTTCATGGGAACGGCAAGCAGCTTCTCCAAGGTAGCGAGTCTCTCTTTCTCTCTCTCTCTCATCAGCGCTGTGTCCCTGAGTCTCTGTGGCTCACTCTGAAAGTGCCTGGCCAACCTGACCCGTCTGAAACACTAGGTCTCGCTGCGCTCTCGGTTGAAAGAGTGCATTTGCCAGCTATTTGTTGTTATGTCTCCTTAACCAATCAAAATACTGGAAAGAATCACGGTGATGTCTGGCTGTGGCTCACCCGTGAATAAGCAGTCACATCTGATTCAGATGTGTAGTTCAGACAAAGTATTCCAAATCCAGACATAGATGTCGATTTCACCAAGACAAATTCTGGTGATTTCACGTAGGGCTGAATGCATAACAGTTCACGCCTTCTCAGCACGCACGCAAAGGTAGGACCCAAGCTTTGTTTGTGTGTGTTTTTTTTCTTTAAACTATGGCCCGGTTCTGGCTCAGTATGCTAATGGGAAGAAACATATGCTTGCAAGCTTTGGGCTGTGCTGGCCGTCTTACCACTGCTTCATTTTATACCTTAAAACTACTCGCACCTCAAGGGCCCGCTTGTCAGAGTAACAAAGGCTAGGTCACGCTTATCAGCCAGTGCAGGGTAACAACACACAGGCCACAAAAAATATCCTCTTCGTAAAAGATCCTCGTCTCTGTAAACACGGGGTGCTTGTCACAAACTATTATTTTCTGATATATTATGGATGCTGTTATTTTGATACATTCTTTTATTATTGGTTTTGGCTAAGTGGCACCCTCACCGGAGTGCCCGGAGTGCTGTTTCTTGTGTTTGTCGATAGGTTTTGCTATACTTGTGAGGACCAAAGGACCTTATAAGTGTAGCAAATCCTCAAAAATGTACCTAGTGGGGTAATTTTCTCAGTCCTCACCACTTCAGACTTCATTTGCTAAAAATCTGTGAAAGCAGTTAATAAGTCTTATATTTCCTTATGGTTACGGACAGGGCTGGGTAGGGGTCTAAGGGTGTTGTGATTCGGCCGCTATTGGGTTTTGGTCCAGTGATAGCATATTAAATTGGGACCCTAAAAAAGACCAACCCAATTATGATCCTAATTAAGGTCCCTGTCACTCAGGAGCCCTCAGAATTGTCCTAACCCCCCCCCCCCCCCAAAACAGTGCCCCTGGTTGTGTGTGTAGGCAAGGCTATCAGTAGTTGATCTATATCAAGCAGTGATTCGCCACTTGGGGCAAAGCTCTGTGCTTGGCTCTGTTAGCATCAAATGTTTCCTGGACTTAATAATAGATAATTCCAATAGATAATTAACTTTCCGCCTCTCCTAATAGGTTGGATTAGTCTAAAGGTGGCTGCAAGATTTATTTTGAGATCATTTTCTCTTTATATATTTTTAATTACTCGTAATTTTAACATGTAAATAATTAACATTGTAATTAACATTTCTAAAAAAAAAATCTGTCTTCTCCTCACAGGAAAAAACTTCATAGTGCTGCATTAGTTTTACAGAAGTACCGAGACTTATTTTGCCCCAAATTCTGATTGTTGAATTTGTTTTTGTGTGAACATGGATGTGAAGAATGTAAGTATGGTTAAGCAGAAAGAGAGGGCGTGTGCAAAAATGTGTATATAAGCCCAGCAATTGACCAGCAATCATGGCCATTTTGAATTATTTTTACATAGGTCCCAGGGCACTTATCCATGTGAGAGTTGTATTGTAAAGTTCCCAACTAGGCATTCCGACTAGGTGGTGCTGATTTTACTGTTGACACCTAGTGTGACCGCTGACCAGCCTCAAACCTCCCAGGATCCTCCCCCACCCCCTGAATCCACAGGCTCTGCATGAAAACAAACAGCCGACTGAAGCTGCCAGCATGAATGGATTATCTATGCATTAGCTACTTCTTTGAAATTATAATTACAGTCCTGGTTAATTTCAAAACAAGTCTGTTCAGCGTCTTCTGTTGTGTTTTACCTCTTTTGGTGAAGCTTGTGACTAATAAAATGTTTCACGTGTAAGTGAAATTATATGCTGTATACAAAGTCACATTTCACATATAGCCTAACATTTTGTGTCAATGATTAATGAAAGTGCCTTTACAATCCATTGATGTCTTGTGACGCTTGAGACTGAAAATGGGAAAAGAAGGATTTTTAAAAATATAGCGTAGCTTCTGTGTCCTTCCCTTCATCTTAATGCCAATAAACGGCACCGGCAACAAAGGACCACCAGCATCCTCGTCACAATTGCAGCAAAAGCTTTACTTCAGAAGACAATTTTCAAATGTTTTGAAGTTTCCCCCAAATTGATCCTTTAGGTCGCTTTGCATTAGACCGTTGTTTTGACTAAAGAAAAGAGCTTCCATGTCCCTCCGTGTGCTCGGCGATGCTTTCGCTGTTACACTCCATTATGCTTTTCCGGCTTTTATAAAGCACACATTATTGCAGGATGTTTTTTACTGCGGAAATAATATCGCAATGTCTTTTTTTTCTGCAATAAAATATAAAATCAAACACTACACAGAAAATACGATTCGAATGCTGCAATAATCTTGGGGGACTGCAAGAGTAAAAGCAAACAGCCTTCTTTTGGCTGGACGTGCCAAGTAAACAAAAATGAGTGTTGAAGGCTTCCATGAAGGGTCTCTTAATTTGAGTCCAAAATAAGATATCGAGTGGGGCTAGTTAAACATATTACTCTGCGAACATTAATGGGAGACAAGGGTGTAAATGTGGGTATGGATGGCGTGGATGTGTCCTTGCCAATATTGTAGGAGTACCGTGTTTGGGGAAGCGAGGAGGGTTCAGGGCTGGTGAAACCCAAGCTACGCCCATGACAGGAGGGATTTATTCCTCTTTAGCTAGCATCCTATTACTTTATGGATGCTTACCTGCTCTCACCATTGACTTGGTCCTCCTGCTTATCATGAATGTTCAGAGATTACTGCTCCCACCCCCACTTTCCACATGAATATGCTACACGATACATCTCATGCTTTTCCCACCAAGTGTAGGCCAAACATCAAACAGATGAAAATTAGTTAGCTTTCTTTTGCACTGTTTTCGTTGATGAAAGCTATGCGTTGATGGGGAAGAACTCATCTGTTACCTTGAAGCTGACTCTGTGCTCAATGTAAGTGCCCTTTTATTAGGACTGTGAAGGAAGAAAGGAATACCGCAGGATCTGAAGAAGATAAAAAAAAATAACTCCCTACACGTTATACATTTATTAGACCTGTATTTGTCGTTTTTCAAGAACATGGCTTATGTGTTATGGGATTGAGATAGTGACTTTTTAGACAGTCCACTAATATTGACCGTCGGAGAACTGTTGTGGTTGCGTTCAGAAAATGTTTAGCGTTTGTATCGGAAAGTATCTATTGTTTTATTTTTTGGTAACGTTTCAGGGCTGCCGCCATGGAAACTGTGGCGCAATCAACTTCCAGACCAAGGTTACGCATCACTGCCGATGCATGAGGAGGCGGGCCGCAGCCAGCACGCCCGGCACCCTGTAAGTGCCGTCACAAGACCGGCAGTCACCTGCCAGATCAAACCGACGCAAAGGAAGCTCGTCTGCCTGAAAAGTTTGAGAAGTAGCCGGCTGCCACATTTGTAAGGTGGAAATACAAACCTTATTACCCATCAATTTTCAATGGGATTAACCACTTGTCTGGTGCAGGATTGCTGAGGCTATCCCAAGAGGTGCGGGGTACTCCATCATAAGCAGCGTACTCTTTGCGGTCCAGATTCACACCACAATTCACTGAATCCCTGTGTTTTGGGATAGTGGGACGTAAACATGTGAGGTCCACACACATGCAGACCAAAGGCAGGAGACCAAGCCACAGCCTTGGGGGTCGCAGATTACAGTGCCCCGAGGTGCAATACTCCACAAAATTCATGCTTTTCATATGAAAGTGACCGCATGATATAATTCCTATCTCTGCCCAATCATTTTCAGCATGGGTTTTTATGCTCAGTTCCTGTGTTTTTTTCCCTGCCACATTTGTCAAGCACACTAAAATATTAGCACCCCGTCACTCCTAAAATGTACAAATTGCATAAAATCCAATACGACAAAGGTCATTACGTAGCCAGAACCTGAGAAACAGTGTGTCGGTGCCGTTAGCATTAGTGGAGGTAATATAATAAGAAGCTGATAGCTGCTTAGACAGCGCCCCGCACATGTGCACATGCACCACAGCGCCAGCCACCACCTTTCCGGGAGGAGCGCTCGCTCCCGGTTCCCGATACCCCCGCACGCATGTACTCGGCGTACGGTGCCGCCGAAGCGGGGGGGCCCGGCTAGCGGCGGCCCGCATTGTGAGCAGGCCGCCCCAGCGCCGCCCATCCCCCACGCTCAGAAGTTGTGGTGCTTCTGCAACCGGTGAAGCTGCTGTTAGAGCGGGGCGGGCGAGAATGGGTAGGGGGGGATGGGGAGAGGAACGCGGCGAGGGTGGGAGGAGCGCCCAGCCTGCTTTATTCCTCTCTACTTATTTCTTTCGCAGCCTCATACGAGCCACTTGGAGTGCTCCGGCCTTACATACAAATCACAGTCCGAGCGTTTTAGGCCGTCCTCAGCAGGAGCCGCGCTCTTAATTCTAGCTCTCTACAGCTTATTCGCTTCGCGTTTTTTTCTGTCTCCTTCCTTCTGTCTTTTTTCGCTCTCACTTCCTGCTTGCTGACTGGTTAAGTCCACCCCCTTCCCTTTTCTCTCTTTCCCTCGCTCGCTCAGCCTGTAATTCCATTCTTTTTTTTTTTGCCCTCCACAGCTTCTAGCCTTCTGCTGACACGCTCATGCCGTTCATTTCCTCACGGCACAGGCATGGAAATGCAATGCTGCCCCGAGACACAGTTTCCCTCCCACTTCTGTAGACGAATGGCACGAGGATCCCTCATCAAATGCACGAAGTTTATTATAGATAGTTGCAAAAAAAAAAGTCAAATAATACAGATGCTAGGTTACATCACACAATTATATTAATTTGATTTTTTTAAACATTTGATAAAACGTGTTCCATATTGTCGTTTTTATTAATCTGATGCTCTTTTTATTAATTTAATCAAAGTCAGGGGGGTGCTTCTTTTACGCAGAGACTTCCTGACCGCTGCCTCCGCAAAACGCGCAAAGTCGGCGGCGCCCTCGGAGCGCTCGCGCACTCCGGCTCCCTGGCCTCGCGGCGCACGCGCCGCGTTTTGCGTCTCTCCGCGCGCCTCGGTAAAATGGCTGTATCTCGCGGAGCCTCGTGCTGGTCCGATCAGTTCCTCGCTCGCAGTCTCGCGCTGTAAGCGAACCCCCTCCGAATTCCGCGTCGCCGCGAACCGTCCCCGCGATTGTATTTATATATATTTTTTTTCCTCCCTCCCCCCCCCCACCCCCCGTAGCCTACAGTTTCACGCGGAAAGGAGAGCGGGAACCGGGTTCCGTCCGGTTCTGCGGGGGGGAATGAGCCGAGACGCGGGTAAATTGTTATAAATTTAGTATTTATATTCCATGCTATTCGGTGTGTGATTGTGACCGAGTCGCCGTGAGAGAGAGCGAGGGAGAGAGAGAGGGATATCATGGCCGCTCAGGTCGCCAGCGCCGCCACGCTCAACACCAGTCCGCCTTCCGAACTGAAAAAAGCGGATCGGGACCCGCAGGAGGAGCCGGTACCGGGGGAGAAGCAACAGGAAAATAAGGAGCCGGGATCGGAGAGCGGATCCCCGGGTCAGAAGGACCTGCAGGACGGGGCCGATGCTGGAAATGCTGGGGGAGGAGGGGATCCCGAGATGAAGAACGGCAACGGGAATCCGTCCAGGGTGAACAACAATAATCAGAATGATTCCGGGCCGCCGGACGGGAATAACCACCCGGGGATGGCGCACCAGCACTCGCCGGCGTTCCCCCCGCCTTCGTACGGCTACAGTCAGCATTACGGCCGGCTCCCTTTTCATCAACATGGCGGACAACAAAGCCCTGGCATGGCAGCGGCGGCGGGCTCGGCCGTGCCGCCGGGCGGCATGATGGACTCGTACCAGCCCAACTCGCAGGAGCACGCCTTCTCCAACCACCAGTTCAACAACTACAGCCCGTTCCCCAACCGGACTCCGTACCCGGGCCCGGGCTACGCCATGAACTCGCCGCGACACAGCCAGCCTCCGGCGGCCGGGGGGCAGCCAGCCAAGCAGCAGCCGGCGGGAGGAACTACAGCCATGGCCGCCTCGTACAACACTCAGCGCTACAACGCCACCCCGACCCTCAACCAGCTGCTGACCTCCCCCAGCGCCACCCGGGGCTACCAGAACTACCCGGGCGGCGAGTACAGCAACCAGGAAGGGGCGAGCAAGGCGCCGGGCGACATGGGCAGCGGGGGCCAGTACGGCGGGGGCCACCAGGGCTGGCAACAAAGGAGCCATCACCCGCCGCCGGTGAGCCCGGGCAGCACCGGGCAGCCCCTGAGCAGGACCCAGGTAAACTTCCCCGGTGCCCGCTTAACTTTGCGCGCGTTCTGCGCGCCGGCTGCCCGCGCCCGAGCGTAACAGTGCGGCAGCCCAGCCATTGTCTATCCCAGCCTCTCTAAAATGGCTGCCCCTGTGTGTGTGTGTGTATGTGTGTGTGGTGGCTCCTTCTAACCCGCACCTCTTCGCTTATAAGCGCGTTTATCGAGCGGAATAGCCGCGGTGCTTCCGAAGGAGCCGTGCTTTCCGGGGCCGAGCCGGTGGGGGCTCAGGGGTGCAGCCCCGCGTACTTTCTTTTTAAGAAAAGGGTGTAAAATGACACCGGCGGCGTATTTCCGACGTCTGCGGGCACGGGCGCATTGGAGCCCCGTGTCTGCGCTCCCCTTTCGCCGGTTAGCCACCGGGTGAGTTTCTTTTTAATGGCGAGGAGATCGTCCGGACTGAGATTGGGAGGTGACGGGTTTGTTTTAATTTTAATGGCCCCATTTGCATTATTCGTGTGGGGGGAGGGAGAAAAGTTCCAGGCAGGTCTGCGAGGCCTGTTCCCAGCGTGCCGGGCCTCCGGAGTTCTGCCCCAACGTGCGTCCGCGCAACTGGTTTTTGTCGTAGAAGCGGCGAATCGCGCCCCGTTTCCCCCCTCAGATCCCGGAACGGCGCTCCGCGATGCGCTCGGCGTGCAGCCCCGACGCCGCGGAGCCCGGCCGCCGCCGCCGGCACTCGCCGGCCGGCCATCAGAGCGAGTGCCGATCGCTTTGCTCTGGGATTTGAATTATGGAGGTAAAATGCTCCTGTCAAAGGCAGGAGACAGTTGGTCTTAGGTTGACACGCGAGCCGGGCGCTGATTGGCTCGCCGTCCTGCGCTCCTGGCCATTTATAACCGCGTCTGATGTAATGCCGCAACGATCCGCGATTAGCTCGCGCGCGCTCGCGCTCGCTCGCCGACGAGCGCAGGGATAAACAGACGGATCGTTAATTGGAGTTAAATCTCCGAGATGAACGCATGCTTCCGTGGCGGGGTAATTATGGAATCGTTGTCATGTATTAACCAAAGAGAACCGCGTTCCCTTTACGTGCAAAATTTAACAGCGATAGAATTGCATGTCCCCTTTGCCTGTCATAATGAATATTTAATATTTCAGGTGTGACTTTTCTTCGAAATGCCACACATCTATTCATTCGATCTTAGTGTTTTTGTGAAATTTTTTCCTTCCTTATATTCAGTGGTAACAGTTTAATTGAAATGTGTGGAATGTGATACATTTTTGCTTTGCCATTCTTTGTCAAATTAAATGAGTAATAAATTAGTTATTTTGGAGTTGTTGCTTTTGTAGTATAAATACACTGCAGATACACAAGGTGTTGTACATGATTGATATGTTGGGTACTCTGGGGAATTTATTGGTGTATATCAATCCGTACTCTTATTCTGGTCAGGGTCATGGTAAGGTGTGGAATCTACGGGCAGTATAGGGCACAAGGCTGGTGCACGTTCTGCCGGGGATGCTCGCTCCTCACAGGGCACATACTTGCTCATACTGCGGTCAAACTAGAGATTCTGATGAACCTAATTACATGTCTTTGGATTACGAGAGGAAACCGGAGTACTTGGAGGAAAGTTTACATAAGCAGAGTGGAATTCAGACCCTGGTGTACAGTTAGTTTTAATGTTGACTGTGCACAATTATTGTTGAAAGTATTTACACTTCTGATGGCATTTTTTATGTAAATGTGCTGAACTCGATGTCACAAAATATAATGTAGGGACAGGACATGAGTTTTAGGATGGTTTTTAGACAGTATGTTATTAATGCTGCGTTCTGTGGAAGTATTGCCATTAGCACAAGTTTACGAAAATAACGAGAACAGTAATGGTGATTATGAACTTTATATATTTAACAAAAGTATATCAGTTCACTGGTGATGAAATATTGCATCCCGGAGGAATGGCAGGAGCTGTCTGGGATGACTAGTGGCTTTTAAAGAGGTCTGGCCGTTTCTGGTAGCTCAGTACAAAGCTTTTATGATCAGGGTGAAATCTGTGGGATGCCAGCACAAGCTACCAGCAGTGGTGTATTCAGGGGTAAAATTGGTAGTGGCTGGACCAGTTCTGTTCGGCAGAGGTTGACCTTTCAGTGGCTCGACCATGGCTTGTTGTGATCTACTTCCTGAATGTTTTCCCTTCTGCTGGAGTGTCATTGGTCTCCTTGTAATGATCTTTCAGTGCTGGTGCAGTGTCTCTTATGTGTGGTTGTGCTGTGGTCTTTAATCCTTGCTCTTGGTATTTAATAAAGACACTTTAGTTGCTCTGTGCTGCTGCCTACCCTTCATTTGTACATTTGTTTTGCTGAATGTGTCAGTTACATCTGTTCCTGCCCGCTGCATTAAAACATTCACTATGAGTAGTACTTCCTCAAGGGGTTCCATTTTATTGAGTCTTGGTGCAGCTTTTTAGGAATAGATTGGGGGATGGGGTCTGATTATTACTTTGAGGATTTTTATTCAAGCTGTTTTATTGACTTTAATAAAGTGTACGAAAGCTGAAAGTACATGTTCAGTCTTATTCCTCTTATTTGATAGGTAAAATAGTCAGGACACCAGGCCAGCGGCTGCTGGAGTTTCCCTGAGATTCTGCTTTTGTATATATTGTATTTATGTCCACCTTCTATGCTAGTGTTCTTGTCCATTAGCATTAACTGTACCGTTTACAACATTAAATGACAAGCATTACTTACCCTCTCGAGAACAAACCCATTATGATGCATCCAATAAAAGAGGCAGCTCATTTAAAGCATGGTATTTAAGCAGCAGAGGATCCGGTTGTGTATTGTTGCTTTTACTCCTTTAAATTAGTTATGTAGTTTTCCTGGTGTTAGAAAGTGGGCTGAATTTGTGGTCTTCCATGCGTTTCTCAAAATGGCCATGTTCAGCACAGGCGTGTTTGCTGCTGTGCATGTGGCCTTGTAGGGATGAGAGGCGGCTGTTGCCATGTGTGCTGGGGCTGAGGATACTGCCCCACTCCCACCTTTGGCTGTAGCTTCTTGTGGGCCATGAATCGGCCAGATGTACTCTGTGTGTCTGTGTGTGCGTGCACGCGCATGCAATTTGTTTACAAACTGCTTCTGCACTTCTGTCTTTACTCCTGTGTCAGCCAGTAAAATGCCCCGGGCTGCAGCTGTAAGCGGGAACACAGTTGAGGCCTTGAGCTGAGTGTATGGTGTGTCATGGCCAAAACACATGCACCTAGTTCTATTCCTTCTTGTCCTGATGCTGCTTGCAGTTCCCTCTGCATCCTTGTGGCTATCTGCCCATATAGAATCTCTCCTGAGCCGGTCTCTTTCCAGAACAGACAACAACCTGTGTGTGGGGGTCTCCTGTTGTGATCTAATGTGGTGCCTCTCCCCTCAAAGCTCGTCTGCTCATAGCGAGCCCACCTGCCAAACTGTAATAGGCATCAGTTTCTCTAAGTCAGTGGCAGCCCTATATTTGATATTATAAATAACGCTGAAAGTTACAGGGCTATAAATTCATTGATTTATTTTATGTTGATGCACTTGATGGGTCACCTGTGCTGATACTGGGACTCTGTCATTGTTTTGAGGAGAGAGAGACGTGTAAGTAGGATCTTATCTGTTACTTGTTTGTGGCAGCTGTGTTATGTCACAGGCACTTTGATTGTCATGTCGTTTGTAAGAGAAACTCCCTTGTTTCCTTGTGAATCTGATCACACCATTGTATCGATTTTTGTGCTGTATTTTGTTGCCTTCCTGATGTATCATATCGATGTATCGGTGCAGTGTGATTGCCGCCCTCCCTCCCATCCTTGCCGTAAGGCCCATCAGCCTGTTTGTTCTGGGTGTCTAAACAGATAGCGTGTCCTTTTGGCTTGGAGTGATGTTGTAAAGGCCACTCCCCCCCAAGCCATCTTTAGTCTGTGCTCTCTATAAATGAGTGTGAAGTTTGGTGTGTCAAACCCAGTAGTGAAGATATTCTGGATGATAAAATGATGTGCTGGTTTACTTTTCCACATTTCAGTTTATCATCCTTGCTTCCCAGTTTGCACTGCTGGTCTAAGATCGCCATGCTTTTCATGTAAACCAACATTAAGTTGTGGGTGAAATTTTGTCCTTAATGAGATTTCACATAGTCAGTTTCGTTAGTTGGGAATTTTTAAAGCTGCATACATCAGTTTTGGTTGGATATGTAACAGGTTGTGACTGCAATTTAGACATTTACACAACGCAGTACGAACCCAGTGTATCCTGCAGTAAAATCAATTCAGCAAATGTATAAGGGAGCACATTGGCAAAATGGTTTGAGAATCATATGCAAATCAGTATTAAAACATGGCATCTGATATAGATATTGCTTTTCAATTTGGACTTTGCATTGTTTTCACTCTCATTGATGACAGATATGCACCTCTGGTACAAACTGCTTATTTGCAATTGGTTCCAGATGCAACATAAGCTGGCCATCAAAGACTTGGAATCATTACACAAAGTTCTTGCCATTTTACTACGAAAAGCACTTAATTTGCATTTTACCCATTTGTGTTATCTATCGATTTGTTTCAACTGGTTATTCTGGTCCCAGGGCTCCAGAGCCTATGCTAGGCAGAGTATAGCACTTGGCTGGGGTACACCCTGGATGGCATGCCAGGCCATCACAGGTCACATGCATGAATGCTCTCACACACGACGGGCAACTTCAGCATGCCAGTTAACGTAAGTGCACGTGTTTGGGCAGCACAAGGATTCCAGAGAACCTGGCGTAAACGCGCATGACACTAGGAGAGCATACATCCCAGTAAACCAGAAGTAGGGTTTGAACCCACAACCCAGGCGGTGTGAGGCAGCAGTGCTGCTGACTGAGCTACCTTGCCACCAGCACATGTTAGCAAGTATAGAAGTATAGCTTGAGCAGGAGAAGGCAAACTGGTGCTCGTCAGTGTCAGCCTTCTGTCTTGACACCAGAATCTGATAACTAGTGTACTACATTGTGTTATTGGTTGTAAAAAAAAAAAATAAATTATATATAAAAATTAGTCAAAAAGGGTGTCCATTTTTGACTTCCCTGGAAAAACAGTTTAGTTCATCAATGAAATTTTGGTTTGTGTGGTTGCAAGAATATCCCCCTCCCCCCTAAATTGAAGGTTTAAATAAATCAAAAGGACTACCCCAGGTTTTTGGTGCTTGCAGTCTTTATTTGTGATTCTGTAGTGTATTGCTGGATGTTTAAAATGAGAGACATAATATTCAACTGTATACAGTCAGGTTGGAACTTGGTTTTTTGGACATTCTAAGTCATTCTAATACTTTTAAAGGCTGTTCAAACACTGATTTTACTGTTTGAGTGGCACACATTTTATTGAATACATTTAATTTGTTCATTTGTAACCTGAATTGTTTGAAGGTTTTTTTTTTTTGTTCTAACATCAGTTTTTTTGTTTAATTTTTACTGTTTACCATTTTACACACACTACACTAATATAGCTGGGGCAAAATCAAAAATCAGATTTGCATGGATGGAAGGTATTTTTTTTTCTGGTCATTATTTTACATATTTCACAAAACTTGTCTAATTGTGACTGCAGAGTTCATCAATGGTTGTTTATAGCTGTACAAATTTGAATTTTGAAGCATCATTTTCCAAACCTCTGAACACTGGGTTAAGTTTCAGGTTTCATTAAGTTTCAAAGTAATTGTCTGTTTTACAAATAAATGAGCAACATTCAATTGCCAGTTTACTGTTTGGAGTCTTTGATCCAGGAAAATACACACATTTATTGAATGTCAAGCAAGGTGCTGGTTTTCTGACAAAGCTCCACTGAAGGCCTGTGGCCTTTATGAAATAAATCAATCCCCTGAAATGGGGAAAGCCTTGTTAAAGTCTAAACGGTGCTTCTTAATCGTTGACATGTATATGCTTGCTGACTTTAATGTTTTTTTTTTTTATGCAACAACCACACTGACCAAGTGCTTGCCAATTTACACTGTGCAATTTCTGTCTCCATTTCCCTCCCTCTCTTAAGTGGTGAAAAGTTTAAACCAATGAGCCCAACAGCGGATGGCTGTATAACCCAACAGGGGGTGTAATTGGAGGTGTCCGCTGTTGGGGAAGGGGGCCGGCAGCACTGCGTATTGAAGCTGCACATTCACCGCTCTTATCTTTGAGCGTGTGAATAAATAACATTCGGCCGCATTCACCGGGTGTGGGTATAGTGTGGGTCTGTCACATTACAGCCCCAGCAATGGCAGGTTCACAGGGCAGCATCGCGGTGGTGAAATTTTGTGCTGTCGTGTATTCCGCTTCACGTCTGTACATGAGTGCGTTTGAGTGCCCAGTCCTGCCATCAGTCGGGTTTGTTGATTGCCTTTCTGCGCTCATATATATTTTTTTTATAGGGCGGCCATTTTCTTGTGATTGGACCACATACAGGCTTGAGTATGACTGTTGCTTGTGGTAAACTGGGTGGTTGTTGTGGGCTTTTGCCCAAGAGGTTGACATTTCATTTCATTGAATTTGGCTGCTGCCTATAATGATCATTAAGTGAGCAGCAGCTGTCAATAAATGAACTGAATGCGTTGTCTTCCTGGGGGGTTTTGCCCATTTGATAGATCACATTTGTAGATTGAAATGAACTGGTTTATTCAGCCTATGTAATCAAAATTAATTATCCTAGGGCTCTTGTCAAATCCTAAAGTATAGGCTCCTTCACATTTCAGCTTATACGCTTTAGAACTCTAGGATTTGACCATAGTCTATGCTAGTTGTAAGCAGTTATGGCACAGCAGTTTCGATGGCAAGCAGTGCTTGAATAACGTGGAAACCAGGGCTCTGTGCCTGAGCGAAACTAAATTAATTTTCGCTGCTCCATGCTGAACAAGCACTCGCCTACTCAGTAAATGCGACAGAGAATTGCGATCAATGCCCTTGACGGCTCTTGGCGCTTTGCAGCCAGAAGTCACGATTTCACACAGAAAGGCATCATCCGGCATATGGCGCCGTGCCTCTCAGTGCCGGGCGTGTGAGTTCCAGCTGTGTTTTTGCCAGGCCGCATAACGAACGGTGGCTCTTCCCTGCTTGCTGAATGTTTTGGAGTCGTGAGTGCTTTAAAGCTAGGTTTCTAACTTGAAGCAAAATGAGACTTCAGCTTCATGAAGTTGTTCTGTGTTCTGTTAATTTCTCTGCTTTGGTCTGCAGTTCTGCTGTCTTTGGGGAGCTTGCTAATAAGCAGCCTTTTGGGGGGTGGGGGAGAGAATGCTGTGTTTAGGATGTGGGCCTGCAGGTGGACCTCCTGCTGCCATGGGGCTTGGCATTCTGCTTGCAGAATGTTTATCTGGCAGCCTCGGGACTGAAGTCCAGGGACTGCCGGCGTGTCCGTCCCCAGGAGCCAGAGGAGGAGGAGCCGGCCGCCTCACAGCCCTGCACTGTATGCTGAAGTGCGCCTACGGCGAGTAGCCGTTCCCCCACCGTCAAGCAGAACGTGGCCAGGGCTCGTGGTTTCACCTAAGAATTGTGGCTTTATTTTGTGGTAATTAGGTTGCCTAATGAAATGACCTCTAATTTAGCAATCACTGTAATTGTCCGCGTGTAACGAGAGCTGCCTCATGCTGTACCTGGCCTTCAAGGGCCCCGTTCACCTACATAAACCAGCGGTCAGTGCTTGGCCAGCTCGAGTTCAGCCAGGTTGGGAAGTCATTAGCCTGTCATGCAAGCTCCTTGCAGGGACAGCTGTTACATCAGTGACGAGCTGCTGTACACTTATTTGTCAGGAGAGTCACTTCATCACCGAAACGTGCAAGTTGACATATGAACAGAATGTCTTTAAATATCCATAATGAAACTGTAACGCATCTCTGATTATAAGCTTTGTTTGTACACTAATGAGATTTCCTTCGTTGCTTCGATTTCATGTTGGCTTTGTCAGTGCAGCGCTCGGGGCCTGTTTTTCTGCAGACATTAAGCATATGAATTCCTCCATCTCTGTGAAACATCTTTTTTATGCTTTTGTTTTGTTTGAGTCTGTTTAAGCAGCATGCCAGGGCCACAGGGCGGGGCACACCGTTCCCAATACCCGCTCAGAAACAGGCCTGTTGTCATAACAGGTCAGCAACGGTACCTCTCGGTCTGGTCTTGCATGTGTGGGTGGTAAAGGTAAATTTACTTGGGGGGCAGGGGCGGGGGGGGGGGGGGTAACGGGCCAGCCGGGCTTACTAATGTTTTCTTGCAGTTCCCACTGCGGCCACGGGGGGGTGGCCACCCGCCCGGGGCGCTGTATGTTTACGTGTTGGGGGGGAGTCCCCGTCTGACAGCGTGATGACGATCTTGCCGCAGGAAGTGCTCTGAACATCCTCACATGGCATGTGCTCGTGCTGCCTAGGGCCAGTCACCTGCAGGCGTACTGGTCACACCTGCGGTCTGCGGCACCCTGTGCCAGGATGCAACCCTAATAACATTTCTGTGCCCAGTCGTACAGATTTAAAACTCTCAAACATGCCCGCCGCGACCCCCCCCGCCCCCACCCTAAACCCCACCACGACACTACCCACCCCCCACCCACCCCAGACCGACGGGCAGCGTCACCTAGCCCAATCTAACTCAGACAATA
>JAODKM010000126.1:24761936-24780006 GCA_026780845.1 Petrocephalus sullivani
TCTCTATGCGGACACGGCCCTCCACGCCTGTCCTTCTGCCTGCCTCTCTATGCGGACACGGCCCTCCACGCCTGTCCTTCTGCCTGCCTCTCTATGCGGACACGGCCCTCCACGCCTGTCCGTCCGCCTGCCTCTTTCCGTGGAAACGGCCTCCTTGCTCACCAGCTCACCTCACTTTGTCATTCCTTGCTAGTTTTGAACTGAAGACCGCAATTGATTTTTTAATTTGCACGAAGGCTTCCTTTCTGTGTTCTTCATTAGTGTATTTGGTTTGGGGAGAGTTAGCTGCCCCCCCCCCATGCTGGTTACTGGCTCCTCCGTGGCAGATGTCCAGGCCCTCCGGGCCCCCTCCTAAATGGCTGCCTGTCCGGCGCTCGGAAGCGCACACGCCTGTCCCCGGGGAGGCTGTGTGAGGTACTGGGGCATCTGTGCCAATCTCGGGGAGCCCCCGCCCCCTTGGCTGGCCCTTTGTAAGCCATACAAAGGCCTGACAGCCCCTGCCCCCATCCCTTGTCTCTGACAATAGGCCCCCCTGCAGCCCCTGGCCTGTCCCCTGCTTGCCATCTGAGGGGGTGCTGTTACATGCCCATCTCTGCCTGCCGGGCCTCCATCAATTTTCAGTCTGCGTAGACATATCAATCATCCAATTAAGCCTAATGAGGGGTTTCGCCTGGCTTTTGACAATTTTTTTTTTTTTTTTGACATTTATTTCTCTCTGATTTTAATATGCTTCTGTTACTCCAGATCTCAGTTGCATCACCATGATTTGATTGATTGGTTTCCTCTTCCGCCCCCAAACCAGCCTGTCTCTGTGCTGCGGTGTGGCTGTTTTATGGTAGGATTGGTGGCGATTGACAAGGACGTAGCTGTCATAGAGAGTAGATGCTCTGGGACGGCCGCTCACACTCCGTGCAGGGCTTTGCAGTCGCTTCGAGTGATGCTGCACCTGACAGCAGCAGAGGGCCGTGCGGCCAGCCAGGCAGCTCTTTGCACGTGCACTGACTCTGCGTGCGGCTGCAAGGGCTCCTCCCCACTAGCTGCAGTGCCAGTACTCTGCTAAATGGGCCTGCCCCTCTGCTGGAGCCTGTGGTGGATCGGGAGCGCCCTCTGATGGTCAAGATGGGCCCTGCAGGTCCAGTGGATGCCTACGCAGCTGTGGTAGACCTGAGGGGTGTGAGTCGTTCCGGCCCATGGCTGGTGTTTGGCGTCTCGCACAGTGCGGTGCTGTGGCTCAGGATGCCTGCATAGGCGTGCTGAGGGGGCAGCTGCTCTGGCGGTGGCCTGCTCCCACACTCCCAAGCCCTCGTGTTTCCCTCTGAGACTGCTGCCTCCAGGACACCCATGCCTCCTCCCCCTGGCCACCAGACGAATCCCTCAGTGACACTGACGGCAAACCATGGCATGCAGAGCGCTGGCAGGGGCGGCGGCCAAATGCGGGAAATATCCCCCGGCTGTTTCTGAACATTTTTTTATTGGTCATTTGAGTGATGGGCAGTTGGGCTGTGACATGGATCTGTGTTGGGGTAGATGGGAATAATGTATGCAATATGTGTATGATGTAGCCCATTAAAGAGCATCTCTGCCCTCTCCTCATCTGTGGACCTCATCTTATCGTTTTGGGCTGAGGGGAACCCCAGAGGGGAAATTTCTAATGTTTTGCAGAAGCTGTTTAACTTTGCTGTTCTGCACAAAATAATGCCACATGTAGCATATGAATGCTGTTTCTAAAACTGGACCAATTTCCTCCACTACAGTGGGTGTCTACTGAGAGGTTTGTCATTTTGGGCTGGGCAGGTGTCCATGTCTGTGTGCGCGTGTGTCTGCGTGGCCCTGGTGTACCTCGTGTTTTCTGATGGAGCTTTTATGGACAAGGGGACTGTGTGTCTGGCACATGCTTCTGCTTAACGATGGCCTGCTCTTCGCCCTCCCCCCACTGGAGAGGTGCAGAGGTGTGAATGCACGTGGAGCAGACCCCCGTAACCATGGCAGCAGAGCTGATGCATTCCTCAGACTGCGCGCGCAGAGGCCACCATGCTCACTCTGTGTCTGTGTGTCTCTCAGGCCAATTCAAGTATTGGGGGGGTAGAGCACAAATGAGGAAGTGGGGTTATCCCTAAGCAGAGATGGTATGGAACCCCCCCCCCCCCCTCTGACCGCCCCGAGGCTATCCTCTTTCACCGCAGGCTCCCTTCTACTTTCCCAAGGTTGAAGTCCGCTCAGACGACATTGACGCGGTGAAGTGGTGATTCAGCATTCTGTGGGGTGGGGGGGGCGACTTTCTCCTTTTCTCCTCCCCTCTATTAGCTAAATGCACCTCACTGTAATTTATTTTTAGGTTACACTGTGTCCCTCTGCCAAACTGAGAGCTCCCAGAATGAGGGGCTGAGAGTCAGGCTGCCCAGTGAGGGAGTGAGCTGCTCACCCTGCGCTGATCTGTGCACATGTAGGATCCTCCTGGAGGACCAGGGGGCCACGCTCCGACTGTGGACATAGAAAGGGGCGGGAATTTTCTTCATGCCATCTGATTGGCTCATGCACAACATCTGATTGGCTCCCTGATTGAAAGCGAGGTGGAAAGTGGCCAGTGTCTGTGGAGTGGCCCAGCTGGTGAAGCTGTAATTAAATTTCTGGGATGCGCTTGGCAAGGCCAATCAGCAGAAGCCAGAGCAACACTGAGCTGTTCGGAAATCAGTGCCTGGCACTCAGAGCTGCTCCTGGCTTCGTCTGTGTGCTTCTGCGCACATGCGTCTGCTCAGCGTCCCCCACACAATGACAGGAGATGGTTAAATCCTCATTCACGCTCCCTGTGCTGGGGAAAAAAGAGGAGCTGCAGCTATTGGATTTTGCAGAGTGATCGGGAAGCCCCCCCACCCTTTCAGCGCCAGTAGTGGGGGGCTGGGGGGTGACAGACGAGGCTCTGCTCACACACAGTGGGGTCCGATGAGAGCGAACGTTAATGGGGAGGGTTCGCTCAGTGCTGTCCCTAAAAGTCAGACGGGGGTGACAGATGGGCAGCGGGAGCTGCCATGCCGCCCCGCCAGCACTGGAATGGCATGGCCCCCCCTCCACACTGTCACTGAGGCTGGGAAGGGGGGGGGCGGGTGGAGCGTCTGCTCTCGTACTGTCAGAATCAGTTTCATTTCGTCTGCTGGGGGTGGGCACCTGACGAGCATCAGAGGCTGCCTTTCCTTTTCGACACCAGGATCTTCCCAGTCCTAAGGCAGACATGGTGATCTTGCTGCCTACAGGCACCCCGCCTACATCTGCGTGTGCATAAGTGCTGTAAGCTGTGGTCCCGGTCGTCGGCACGCTGTTCTGCGAGCTGCCCCATTCCAGGCACATGTAGCCATGACTGCTCCGCACCTCCCAAAGGCTCTTTGGCAGTCTCATGTCTTGCGTTGATGTTTTCCCCCAAATGTCTGTGGTCCCTAGAATGACTGCTGTGAAAGTCAGACTTAGGAGCCAGGTAACTGTTAACCCTATTTACTTATCAGTGGTGAGTCCCCTGCTTGGTCAAAATACTGTCCTTATAATTAGGTATCAGGTTTAAATGGGTCAGCCATGCAAACAGAAATGTGCCCCTTGACTGTGTGCCCCACCCTGCCCATTTCCGCTGCTCCGGCAGCCCTGTTCACATTCACCATCGCATGACATTCTCGAGACGTCTTGACTTTGGCCCCGGGGTGGCTGGGTGGTGCCTGATCACTGCCTGTAGGTGGTTCCTTACGACAGAGTAGAATAGTGGCACGCGGATGTGTTTGAGAATCGGGACATGCGCAGAGTAGCTGCTCCGTAATGTGATCTGTTCTGAAATTAGAACATCACGTGCGCCGCAGTGCGACGAAGGGAGTGTGGGTTTAGAAAGGAACAACAATGGGGGAGAGTGATCTGGCAGGTAGGCTGACTCCGTCTCCCTGAAACTGCTTCTGGGCCGTGAAGCTAACTTACAGCCATTTCTACACCCCAACTGGGCTAGGTTACAGCCGGCGGGCGTGGCTCCGGTGGTCGCCGGGAAACCTGGACTTTCCTTAGTGTGTGAGTGCTGCATGCTGGGTAAAAGGCCTGTTTTTGGAGCAGGCGGCCTGCAGCCCTTGGCACCCTCTGGATGATGCTGGATGTCTGTTTAGGCTGCAGGAGTTTCCAGGTTTGTATAGCAGACCTTAAAGAGGGCGCCCCATGCTGGAGTTTCCCCTGCTGTCTGGGGGAAGCCCCTCTCCTGTCCCCCGTGCACCCCTTGGGCGTTGTGGCAGGCCGGTGAGGACCTCCCTGCTCGGGCCCGGGCGGGCACGTGCTGCTGCCACGGTGGGGATCCCCGGGGGCAGAGCCAGGCTGGCAGCGGGAGGGGGCCTGTCTGTACTCCAGCTCTGATTGGCGGCCCATCTTCCCGGCCCTTCCTCCCGGGGTTCCCGCATCAGGTCACAGCCCAAAAATAGCAACAGGCTCTGTTTGGAGCGTGGGAAAAAGGGGGAGGGGTGGGGGGAGCGCGGCTTTGGGGCCGTGGCCAGCTGCCACACTGCAGCTTTCTGTGGGAAGCACTTGGCCCCTTTCCAGGTTTTTTTCTCCTTTAAATGTATTTCTTTCCCTCTAACACTCCTGTAGTCATGCTCTGCTCTGACTGGCACATGAGCCGCTCATGTCGAGGGGGGAACATGCTCTCCATCTAGCCCCCTCCCCCATCTCCAGGAGCATGTGGGCTGCCCTGGGCCCGGCCCGTGGAGGTACTGACGGGACACTTCCCGCACGCCACACAGCCCATTCTGTAAAAACCCATTTGAACTTTAAATATTTGTGGAATTAAACAATACATGCTTTGCTGGTTTTATTGCCGTTTTAACTGGAGTTATGGCAGATTTGGCTGTAATACTGTGACTTTATTATAGAGCTGTAACGGGACATGTATTCATCGTGTGCTGTTCAGCACATTATTTTCGGTTCAGCACGCACAATGAAACGAATCTGTACATAAAATTTAAGTGGAGCCTAAATTCACAAGTAGATGTCCAACATAGAAAACATTATGGTAATTATGGCAGTGAGCTGGTTACGGCCAATGCCGCTTACAGTCAGTCATAATTGGCAGTTTGGGAACCTTTTGATTTACCAATAAATTACTACAGCCCCGGAGAGGGAGTAGCTGAAAAAAGACTGCTGGCTCTGTTATACCGACTAATTATACTGACTAATTCATCAGAGACGACGTCATCCCAGGAGCAGGACAGAAACCGTCTCTGCAAGTTTCTCCTTGTGGCATTATCATGCTTTTGGTAGGAAATTTAGACTGGGCTAAATAAACGAACCAGGCTAAGGGCGTGCTTATCGCTATAGACATGTAGCCATACACAGTGGCAGAGAACACAGGATTTACTTAATTTTGTTTATTTATTACCTATTTTTACAATGTGTAAATAAGCGGCTCTTAGATTTTCAGACACATCAACAGACATTTTCTTAGGTTTACAACTATTCGTAATTGTATTTGACAGTTTCAAAATAAATTCTGTTCTCCTTGCTGGACCGAAATTGCACCAAACTGTGAACCCAAAACCGAGGCTTATACTGAACCATGACTTGTGTACCATTTCGCCCCTAGTTCTGTATAATTCTGAGCAAGAAGCTTCATTGGCAGTTTAATACTTTTTCGTTTTGCTTTGTATATGATTCAGCTTCCTGGTTTTGCTTGCTGCTCCTGCGCTCTGTCCTGCCGTGGACATTTTGGTGGTCTGCACACTTTGTTCACCAGGAAGGGGGGAGGTATTTTCTGGTGTTTTCCGTGCACATGGCTGTGTGTTTCTTTCCGTTGTGTCTGGCAGCAGGCCTGACTGTCCCCCTTCTTTTCAGGACCTGTCGGGCTCCATCGATGACCTGCCCACGGGCACGGAGGGTGCGCTCAGCCCCGGCGTCAGCACCTCGGGCGTGTCCAGCAGCCAGGGCGAGCAGAGCAACCCAGCCCAGTCACCCTTCTCCCCCCACACGTCCCCCCACCTGTCCGGGATCCGCGGACCCTCGCCGTCTCCCGTGGGCTCCCCGGCCAGCGTCTCTCAGCCTCGCTCGGGGCCGCTGTCCCCTGCCGCTGTCCCAGGTGAGCCCTGAACACGGCCACCAAAGTGCTGCTTCTGGGCAGCTCGGTCACTATCTGGAGTAATAGACCAAGTACAAATGACGCCTGGGAACAGGCCTGTGGCTCCAATTGACTGAGTGTTTCTGTCGCTTAGGGAACCAGATGCCCCCGAGACCACCAAGCGTCCAGTCGGATGGAATCCTGCACCCTTCCATGAGCCAGTCGACCATGGGCCAGGACAGAGGTAAGGAACATCTCAGCTGGGCTCCTTGTTTCTGTGGGGGTGTTTTGGCTGATGCGCTGCTAAATGTAGTGTTGTCGTACTCGAGGTGGTCTTGGTCTCGTCTTGGAATCAACTTTGTTTTGACTGTCTTGTCTCGGACATAGAGGACTCAAGGTTTTATTTCAAGACAAGTCAAGACCACTCATCAAGATGCTTCAGTATCTATCACAATGGCTTAATATTCATGTTTGTTAACACAGTACAGTTATTGGACCATTAACCAATAAGGTGTATTTGAAAAAAATTTAATGGTTTGTTTCTGCAACTCATCAGAATATCTGATAAAAGGCTTTGGCCTGAAACATGACAAGGTAGCAAAATGTTAAATTCGAGAGCATCATCTCGTGTGCAGACTCCATCTTTTTTCATTGACTGTTTCCTCTGTCCAGTACCCAGTTTATTATTTGGATGTGTAAGCGTTGTGTTGTTTTTTACACTGAGACCAAATCTACGCCCTTGCGTCACGCAGTAGCCATATCTTTACCTGTCCAGAAGCATTTATATTGGAATTTTAAGTCAATACATCCATGGTTCAATTTATACTGTGACTCAAATTTTAGGCCAAATTACCTAGCCCCAAGATGGTGCCCCACATTTTATAGTGTGCTGTGTTATGTAGACTCAAACATTAGTCTGTTTCAAACCTTGACTTGGTCTAGACCTGCCTTGGTCTTGGTCTTGTCTCAGTCGCAATACACTCTGGTCTTTGAAATGACTTGATCTTTGTTTAGGAGGTCTTGGCTACATCATTAGCTAAATGCTCCTCTGCCCCTCTTGCAGGTTTTATGCAGAGGAACCCCCAGATACCTCCTTACGGGTCGCCCCAGTCTGGCTCAGCCTTATCTCCCCGCCAGTCTTCAGGAGGCCAGATGCATCCTGGGATGGGGTCGTACCAGCAGAACTCCATGGGCAGCTACGGTCCTCAGGGCGGCCAGTATGGGCCTCAAGGTAATGCGCCGCGTGGGCTGATGGCCTAGTCCTCCACACCAGCAGCCAGTACCTTTCCACACCCGTGTCATGTGATTGATCCCAATAGATCACCTGTGGTCTGAAGTAGTTGTGCCTCTTTTCACTTGCCAAGTCTGAGTGGCTACTGTGGCAGATGCACTGAGGCGTCGGTGTTGTGGTCCGGTTTGTTCGTCAGTCGTGTGGATCCCCCAGATCTTACTTTAGGGTGATTTTCCACTGTGCCAGGCACCATCTTTTGGTATAAAAAAACACTTTGCTTTCCTTTTTCCAATGATTTCTGGTCTAGTACCAGTACCAAAGTACCCAACCAGCTGGGTTACTCTTTTGGTACTTAGGGTAAACATGCTCATTGTTGATTTTGGTTTTGCAAATAACCTGCCTCTGACATGCAAAATACAACCACTACTGAGAAAAAACATAGTTACAAACTAATAATAATGGAAAATAATGGATGTGTGAATACCCAAGCGGTCTGCTCAGATGAATAGATTCAGTTAGATCTGGGTGGCATGCCAAGAAATTAAGTATTTGCTGTAATTTACCAGGGCTGCATTACTTTGTGAAAAATATATTACGAACTCCTTTGTTCCCAGAGTGAATGATTAGCTCGGAGAGTGGATGCAGAGCTTGCACCGCTTCCTGGTTCATTCCATGCCCTACCACCTGCTTAGTGCTCCAACCCCGTGCCCTACTTCCTGCTTAGTGCTCCACCCCCGTGCCCTACCTCCTGCTTAGTGCTCCAACCCCGTTCCCTACCTCCTTCTTAGTGCTCCACCCCCGTGCCCTACCTCCTGCTTAGTGCTCCACCCCCGTGCCCTACCACCTGCTTAGTGCTCCACCCCTGTGCCCTACCTTCTGCTTAGTGCTCCAATCCCGTGCCCTACCTCCTGCTTAGTGCTCCAACCCCGTGCCCTACCTCCTGCTTAGTGCTCCAACCCCGTGCCCTACCTCCTGCTTAGTGCTCCAACCCCATCCCCAAACACCCTGCTTAGTGCCCACCCCCATGATCCGCCTTCTCCACCTTATTCCTTGGTGCTGTGTCCCGCCCCCTACTTTGCGGTGTGCTTCGCCCTGCCAAGGTGGGGCGGGGGTGAGCTAATGCACAGAACGAGCCCCTTATCAGTGACACACTGCAAGCAGCCAGGTGACCTGTCCCCCTTGGCTCCTTCTCCTCACAGGCTACCCCCGGCAGCCGGGCTATGGCGGAATGCCCAACGCCAGCTATCCCGGCCCTGGTATGGGCGGCTCAATGAACCCCATGTCCGGCCAGGGAGGGGGGCCGCCCTATGCAGGCATGCCCCCAGGACGCATGGGTCCTGGGCAAATGGCGCCTGGGCAGATGGGTCCTGGGCAGATGGGTCCCGGGCAAATGGCGCCCGGGCAGATGGGCCCCGGGCAAATGGCGCCCGGGCAGATGGGTGCACGTCCGTATGGACCCAACATGGGGCCCAACATGGCCTCCAACATGGGGCCTAGCATGGGCAGCATGTCCCCTCAGGTGGGCTCTGGGATGTGCCCTCCCTCAGGCGGCCTCAACAGGAAGGCCCCCGAGGCAGCTGCTGCAGCCATGCAGCATCCCTCCAGCAACTCCATCCATAACAGGTGAGCCCTCTGCATCCTCGCGTGGCACGGAGCACCTGCGTGCTCACAGTCATGCGAACGTCAATGCGACACCCAGGGACATCTGCTTGGGAGCCAACCCTCTTCCTGTGGGCTCTTACTAAGCAGGAGGGCAGGATGGCTGACTGGTGGCCAGCCTAGTGCTCTAATCCCCGTCTTAGCCTTAGCCTTGGGCTTGTCGGCTGGGCTGTGGGAGGATTTCGGAAGTTCTTGTACATTAAGGGTCAAATGAGCTATTCTGTTTGGGGAAGAATCTCTGGTCTGGGCTCTGGGACCGTTCATCATTCATTAAAGTGTCTGGCTGTGTTAGTGGGGGGGGCGTGTGGGTCAGGGCTACTTTATGGTAGAAAAAGCAGGAATACAGCTGAAAGTTGCTTTTATAGAGCTGTTCTAACGCACAGCACCTCCTTCCCACAGGCCTCCTGGATACCCCAACATGTCGCCGGGCATGATGGGTACAGGCTCCCCGTATGCCTCCCCCATGAACAGCATGGCAGGCATGATGAACCCGCAAGGAGCTCCCTACCCCATGGGCAGCAGTATGCCCAACAACTCTGTGGGTGAGTTCCGCCCAGAGCCCGCAAAGCTGCGGCCGTCGCCTTAGCTCCAGTCGCTGGTCTGTCCCATCAGCAGTTAGACCAGGAGCCTGCAGGCCACAGCCAAGTTACCACTGTCATTTTGCTCATGGAGTTTCCTAATCTGCTTGAAATTCAGATGAACCAGTTTGGCATAAAAAAATCTAAAGAACAGGCTGATTTGAAGTATCATGAATGAAGGGTAAATCTTTTGAGACTGGGATGTCTGTGATTTCGCCTGCAAAGTTTTATTGTGATCTAAATTTCGTGGGGGAGGGGTGTGCGAGTGACACTGTCTAATAGGCTCTGAGCGATTTCCCTCACCCCACCTCAACAGGCATGGCTCCCAGCCCAGAGTTCGGCCTTGACGTAAAATTAAACCAGACCCAGAAGATGAACAACAAAGCAGACGGGACTTCAAAACCGGAAACAAAATCCAAGGTAGCTTCCGTGCTTCTTACCCAGCTGGGTGTGCTGTGTTGTGCTCCTTGGGGCGTTACATCCCAGTGGGTCATGAGCTGAATGCTGTGTGTGCTGCTCCCCGGGGGCACAGATCCTGCCTTTCAGTTGTGCCTGAATTTTACGTCCCCCACCTGATATTCTGCTGCATCCTTCTCCTGCACAGAAGTCCAGCTCCTCCACGACGACCAATGAGAAGATCACCAAGCTCTATGAGCTGGGCCCAGAGCCTGAGCGGAAGGTGTGGGTGGACCGTTACCTGGCCTTCATCGAGGAGAAAGCCATGGGCATGAGCAACCTGCCTGCCGTGGGCCGCAAGCCTCTGGACCTCTTCCGTCTCTACGTGTCGGTCAAGGAGATCGGCGGCCTCACACAGGTGGGTCCTGGCCATGGACACACTGCAGTCTCGCTGGCACCCTGACAGGACCTTAGAGCGGCTTGATAGCTGCCATGCTTTTTAATGTGAATGTCCTGCAATTTAGTCCTGTCACCTTCATTACATTATTGACTTAACGCACATATATGGACATAACCTCGGTTAATTTTTCTGACCTCGATATTGGCAAATCGTTTACATGAGAATAAATGCCTCCAGCATTTTAGCCAGTCATGCTGTTTCTGCCCTCTCAACTGCTCCCTGTCTCAAGCTTGACTCATGGCTGATTCATGCAGTACTGGACCGTCTGTGGTCCTGAATGTTCATACTTCCTGTGTCTACGCACCAAGCCAAACTGCTCTTAAAAGTCACGTTTATGAAGTGTGGTATGGATGTTACCAGAATAAATACTAAATACTAATATAGTACTAATTACTAGAACTAACCATGCATTATGTAGTTGCAATACACAAGGCAGGGTTATAATTTAACGAAAACATTTTCGTAAGGTGATATATGAAAATAAAAACGACAAGTAAACAACAGTTATAAATATTGATTCCGAAATCAAATGAGAGAAAACACATACCAAGGTCAAATACTTCTCCTTACCAGTTTTAAATACTGTTTAGGTAAAGAGATGATTTATCTTTGGGCCTCTCGTGCAATAAACTTGAACCATAGAAATGGCCAACGGCACCACATTACGACATTTGGTAGTAGCCAGCAAAGACCTCCACCTTTCCATCTGTCCCTAGAAATAAAATGACTAAATCCTAAAGTAAAATATGTAACAACTAAATAGTTTTATTTAAATATGTAAATTTATTGAAACAACACCTAAAACTAGATCTGAAATGAAAATAATATAAACATGAAACTAAAAAAAATCACACCATAAAATAACACTGATGCAAAATATAGATGGGTATATTGCGCTGCAGTATAAATGTATGTTTTTTAGTTTGTAACCATCTAGGAGTCTTTTATAACCCTGTAGCGAGGACTAATCGATGCTGGTATTTCAGGGCTTTCTCAGTCCCTCATTCTTCAGATCGTTCTGATCAGAGAGGGTAGAAAAAATATCGAAATTCATTTGTGTCACTGAGCGGAGCTTCCGCAAAACTGGTTTGGCAGTATATTGCCTGCAAAGAAACTAATGGCGTCCTATACCCTCGTGCCAAATGGTTAATAGATAATGCCATTTTTGTTAACTGAGCCTGAGAGTCCTGTGGTTTTGTTTTTTTTTATTTGTGTGTGTGTGTGACATTGTTTTATTTATTTTTAATTTTAATTTTTTTTTTTTGACATTTCAATTCTAATGTCTCAATGTTTGTAATTAAAAGTTCATTGCTCTTAGCAAGCGTCTACTTGCAGTATTATGTTATTACATTATCCTTCTATCGGTGGAATCAAAGGATCTCAAAATGACAATATGGTTTATCGCAAATACTTTGACAGAAGTCATTGACGTGACGGGCCTTCGGCAGCTCCGGTTAAAGGGGTACCCAGACCTTTTGGCACCTTTACTTGGGTGCATTTCCCCAGTCATGCTTCAGGCAGGGCCTGCTATAGCTGAATATTTATATTTTTTTAATGACGAAAAGTCAGCTTTCTGTTACTTGCTGTACTAAGCAGATTTTTCTTCAAAGCAGAGCTGCTTAAAGATTCCCCTGTGTGTTAGTGTTGTGTGTTTTTGAAAGAACAGATATCACATCTTGCAGCTTTTGTGGTGGTAAGGAAGCCTGATTTGTAGGAGTTGAATTGCCTCATTGGACAGAGCTATGTTGTTGTTGTTTTTTTTTTTTATTGCATTGCATGGTTTTGAGCTTCAGTTCTGTGAAAGTGTCCCAATGATTCACGTCACATACCATGAGTAATATTGCATTAATTTTCATGTTTCCGGATATCATGAAATTACTGGCAACTAGTTGTGCAGATTTGCTTTCACGCGCTGATGTTATAATTCTAATTTGCGACTGGTCATATAAGCCCTTTATGTATACTGCGATACAGGATCACTTGCCTTAGACTTTTGTGCACAATGAATGTGGAGTTAACAGATCCTCCAAAAGAATCCTGCCAAGGCAAAAGGAGTGCATCAATATTATCAGAGGCGTCACACATCCCTTTCTGTCTATGTAGGGGGCTCACACAGACTTTAGCCTAGTTGTAAGGAAGTCCAGTGCTTTACTAAATTAAGAACATACAGTATATGCAGTTACCTGTCGTCACCAATGTAAAATTGCCTCCAGTGTGATTCCAAAGATATATGCAAGTTCGTTTAGGCTCCCCTACATGTTAAAATTTAATTAAAATAACATCTATTCCTCAGTGCTGCATATTTCCGAGCTACAGATTTTACAGAATCTACTAATCTGCCAATGGCTTCGTGTACGTTAATAGCAGTGGGCTAGGTTATCTTCTAGCATTTAGCATGATGGGGCACTGCATCAATGTGGCTCTAACCAGTGTAACCTTCATACGCGGCCATCAGCCTATATTTTAATAACATTAGCGTTATTAGCTCTAGGTTACACGTTGAGATGCGTTTCAGATACATACTGCTTCTCTTATTCGAGGGTGTAGTCTATTCCTCCAAATTTTATAAGGTGATTGAATGTCCAGACAGCAGCTAGTAAAAACGGGTGGGGTAGGATGCAATCAGTGCTTGCAGCACATATGTTGGGGGTAGGCAGATATAGGCACGCATTTAAGAAGTGAGCTGCGCTGCATTTGCAATGTGATTTTGTGATTCAAATTAATTATCAATGCAATGAAAAAAGAATCAAACTTCCAAATGGGCGTGATGCCTCTGAGTATTATGGTTTTTAGCTGTCTGCTTGCAGGACTGTGTTGCCCTGGTCTCATTTATAAAGTGTGTCTGGCAGAGGATTAGAAACCGGATCATTGTAGATGCAGGCCGTGTGTGTGTGTGTGTGTGTGTGTGTGTGTGTGTGTGCTCGCATAGGTAGCTGTCTGCTAATGTCACTTTTGGTGAGATTGCTTTGCTTCAGAATGAAAGCAGCCTTGGGGCTAGTTATGATGTTTTCTTTGGGGGGGGGGGGGGAGAAGGCTGAAACCCTACAATAAAAGCTTCCTTCCATACAGTAGCCTGTTGTCCTGCAGGAAGTGTTGCCTTTTATTTGCAGGAAATGTTTCTGCCCATCAAACTGGCTTCTGAACTGATGGAGATTCTCATGGTTTCTCTTAATTTCTCTTATGGTTTTGGGAGAAATTAGTGTTGCTGTTAATTGCCGTACGAAAAGGTCTGTGTCAGCGTTGCTCAGTTCTTTCTGTATTGCCACTTCTCTCTGTCGGCATCAGATTTGCTCTCGCTGAGTAGCTGAGTCTGATTTCAGGAGCCTAAATGAATTACAAGAATATTGTGGCGTCATCCCCCAAACCCTTTGCTTGCTATGCCTTGTAAAGGCATGTGCAGCTTTGTGTGTGTGTTCAAGGTCGGCTTGTGCGGCTGTCGTCTGAATCGCATCCTGTCTCCGATCCCAGGTCAATAAGAACAAGAAGTGGCGGGAGCTGGCCACCAACCTGAGCGTGGGCACGTCCAGCAGTGCCGCTAGCTCGCTGAAGAAGCAGTACATCCAGTGTCTGTACGCCTTCGAGTGCAAGGTGGAGCGCGGCGAGGACCCGCCGCCGGACATCTTCACCACTGACACCAAGAAGAACCAGGCTAAGATCCAGCCCCCCTCCCCAGGTTGGCGCGCAGAGGTCTCCCTGCCACATGGAGACGTGCCGTCGAGCTGCTTGAGTTGCCACATGTGCTCTGACTCTCGTCTGTCGCAGCCTGATTGAGGCGGGAAGGAAGCATCTCTGATTGTTAGGCCCGGTTATTCGGTGTTAAACGTGCAGCATATGGATACGGGATAGGTGACGGGGGGGGGCGCTTGTTCTCCTAGGCTCCCGCCGCGGGAATGTTTATCTATGTGCCGGTAAATCCCGGTGACGGCGTGCCTCTGGCTCCTCCCCATCAGTCCTGGCCACAGCCGCTGCCGCACAGCTGCTGGAGTGGGGGTAGGCTGTTTTTACGGCACAGGGATAGCTGGGCATGGGGGCTGGGGGTGGGAGGGGCCGCGCGGTCGGGATCCTAACGGGATTCCTCTGGTTATGTAATCGTCATTTGTAAGAGGGAGTCCCTGCCAGAAGCCATGTCTAGGCATGGGGGGTGGGGGGGGGGGGGTTTTCCTAAAGGGCCCCCCCAGAGAATTGTGTAGAGCCAGAGAATGATGAATGGGTGTGTGCGTATGTGTGTGTCGCTCTCTCTCTCTCTCTCACACACATCCCAACCTTGCCCACCACCCCCCTGCTTCCTCAGAGGGAGATCCCTGCCTGGGGAGAGCAGGGGGCGGGTGGGGGGGGCATTGATGTGCACCCGGCGCTAGTATGTAAATAAATGTGCCCTGCCAACGACCCTGCCAGTTAATGAATAGGAGGCATGAGTCATCAGACATTGCCCGCTAATAGTGAAGTCACGCTTGGCGGTGAGGGCAGGCGGGGACACAGCCGCGCACACGCATGCACGCGCGCACACACGCGCGCACGTGGAGTGCAGAGAGCCCTCAGGGTGCTGTGGGTGAATCATAATGCCATTCTCCTTGTGGAAGCCGAGTACAGTCAGATGGTAAATGAAGTTAGCTCTGCTTGACACCCGGGCTTGCGTTACACTCTTCGTATTCTCTTGTCGCACGGAGTCGGCCGTGCTGAGGGCAGGTAGTCCAGCTGCATCTTCTGCAGAGACTCTCCAGTGAGCTTGACACCACATGTCTTGCAGCGGGATCCGGCTCCCTGCAGGGCCCCCAGACCCCCCAGTCCACCAGCAGCTCCATGGCAGAGGGAGGAGACCTCAAGCCCCCAACTCCGGCCTCCACCCCTCTCAACCAGATGCCCCCCATGCCCGGAGTCAGGCATGTTCACGCCTTACCCCCTGGCCGTACCTTCCAGCACCCACCACCCTTCTGGCATCCTCAATTTTCTGTCCCCCACAGGAGCAACGTGGTGAGCCTTCAAGACCCCTTCGCCGATGGCAATGACCCCGCCTTTCCCCGGCGGGCGCCCATGACCCCTAACCCAGGGTACCAGCCCGGCATGAATACTCCGGACATGATGGGCCGCATGGGCCCATACGAACCCAACAAGGACCCGTTTGGAGCCATGCGGAAAGGTAAGCGCTTGTGGCTGACATTCCAAATGGCCACCTTAGCTTAAGGTGTCCAGTAAGTTCATGTAACAGTGTGAGTACAGTGTGAACAGTGAAGGTGCGCATGGGCTGGGCAGTCCTGCTTCGTGGTTGTGCCTGATCTGTACGCCTGTCACCTGTTCAGTCTCGCACACTGTCTGATGTAATGTTGCTGCCGTGTTTATCCCCGCAGTGGGAGAGCAGTTTATGCCCCCGGGACAGGGCCCCGCCGGCGGCATGGGGGAGCAGTACACCCGGGGACCGCCCCCGGGATCGATGGGCAACATGCCGATGGGGCAGAGGCAGCAGTATCCCTATGGCCCCGGATACGACAGGAGGTAGGAAATGGCAGAGCTGAACAGAGAAGTTAGGAGCCCTGGAAGGCCTCATAAAGAACTGAGTACCTTTGCTACGTCAAGTCGCTTAATATTTCGGCATGCTAGAAACTGAAATTCCCAGGTGGAAATTCAGTGCCGTTTCGAGATGCGATTGGGGAAGAATGCTTTTCAGTGGTTATACCCTCGTCCTGCAGGCAAGAGCCTGGCATGGGCCCCGATGGCGCCATTGGACCCGCGGCACCACAGTCCAACTTGATGCCTCCCAACGCTGATGCTGGGATGTACTCTCCCAACCGGTACCCCCCGCAGCAGCAGAGGTCAGTAACCCACCCCCCCGCCCCGCGGCATGGCCTGGGACACCATCCACTAAATAAGGACTTAATGAGCACCGTCCATTCATTTCTATGGGGAAAAACCCTAATCCCAGTCACGACACCCGTAACCCCTACCCAGCCCTAACCTTAACCATAAGTAACGGAACAAACTTCTGGCATTTACTTTTCTGATTGCAGTCATAGATTTTTATAAAATGGGGACCTGAAAAAATGTTCCCAAAAGTAAAGAAGTTTCAAGTTTTACTACATTTTGGTTAATTTTTGATTCCCAAATGTGATCTATGCAAGCCCATACATACATACATACATACATACATACATACATACATACATACATACATGCATACACACACACACACACACACACACACACACACACACACACGTGCATGTGCTGACACAAGTTGGTCTGTTTCTGCAGGCATGATTCCTATGGTAATCAGTACCCTGGCCAAGGTGCTCCCCCTGCTGGTCCGTATCCCAATCAGCAGCCTGGAATGTACCAACAGCAGCAGGCGGTAAGTATCCCATAATCCCCTGTGGTTTCCTCAATATGTCGAGATGACAATGCTTTTAAATTGCACAGGAGTGTTAATAATATTTCATTAAATGCCTCTTGGGACATTTCCATCTGAAAGTAGCAGTAAGTTGTATGTGACCTTCAGTAGCACTATTGCTCCAGTTAGATTAAGTTGAAGCAAGCAGACCGGTCATTGTCATGGCTGCAGATACTGGCGGGTAATGTTGATCCGCATTCTCCCCCCCACCTTTGCAGAACTACAAAAGGCCTGTGGATGGTGCCTATGGCCCCCCAGCCAAGCGCCATGAGGGCGACATGTACAACGTTCCCTTCAGTGGCCAGCAGCAGCAGGCTCCGCCCTCATCTGGCCCCGCCCCACAGCAGGACATGTACAGCCAGTACGGCAGTGCCTACCCGGGCACGGAGCGGCGCCCGCCCGGGCCCCAGGGCCAGTTCCCCTTTCCCTTTGGGAGGGATCGGGGGCCAGCCCCGGCAGGGCCAAACCCCCAGGCGCCCATGCCCCCCCAGATGATGGGCAGCCCCCTGGCCGCTGGCCCCGACGGCCCCCAGGGCAGCATGTGGCAGGGCCGCGGGGAGATGGGCTACCCCGGCTTCCCCAATCGGCAGGGCGTGGCCCCCGGAGCGGCCGCCCAGGGCCCCGGCTACCACGGCATGAACCGCTCTGAGGACGTGATGCCGTCCGAGCAGCGCATGAATCACGAGGGCCAGTGGCCCAGCCACGTGGGCGCGCGCCATCCCCCCTACGGGCCCTCGGGCGTGGGCCCACCCATGACGCGGCCCCTGCAGCCCAACTACCAGCCGGCCCAGTCCCTGCAGAACCACATTCCTGCGGCGTCCAGCCCCGCGCCCGGGCCACGCCCCCTAGAGAGTCGCACCTCGCCCAGCAAGTCGCCCTACATGCACGCGGGCATCAAGATGCAGAAGGCGGGCCCGCCTGTGCCGGCCTCGCACGTGCCTCAGCCCCCAATGCAGCCCCCGCTCATCCGGCGCGATGTCAGCTTCCCCCCGGGCTCCGTGGAGGCCGCGGTGCCAGTGATGAAGCCCCGCCGACGGCTCACCATGAAGGACATCGGTACGGCGTCTGCGGGCGACCCTGAGCGCGTGGCTCTCGGCGGCAGGGACTCCAGGGCACTCCGATGGAGTGGGGTCGAGAGAGGGAGGAGGGCGGCCTGTTATCCGGGCCACTCTAATGGCGCTTTTCCACTGCATAGTACGGCACGACACGGTTCAGTACAGCTCACTTTGGTTCGGCTCGGTTTGCGTTTCGACTGCAGTTTAGTGCCGCTTTAGGGTGGGCGGGATTATTCACGTGTCGTTATAGT
>JAODKM010000126.1:24796084-24806112 GCA_026780845.1 Petrocephalus sullivani
AATAAAAGATAGAAACTGATTTGCATTTCATTGAGTGAAATAAGTATTTGAACCCTCTAACAAAAAAAGACTTAATATTTAGTGGCAAAACCCTTGTTTGTAAGCACAGAGGTCAAACATTTCTTATAATTGATGACCAAGTTTGCGCACATTTTAGGAGGAATTTTGGATATAATTAAATAATTATTTCCCCCACTGTAGGTTGGTGGCAATTTTTTAACTAAACATTGAAATCCTGCTTTCATCTAAACTTAAAATTCTCCAGTATCAGAATTGCTCCCTGCTTTATTGAATTGATGGTGGAATTAATGTCCTGGGGTTAGTTTCCACAAAGGAGGTTTTCTTGCTTAGCCAGATAACTATTCGGTTTTAAGGTAGTCTGGGCTAAATGTAAGTGAACGAAGACACAGTCCATTTAGCCCAGACTACCTTAAATCCAACAAGTTGTCCGGCTAAGCAAGAAATCCTGCTTTGTGGAACACGCCACTGGCTAAAATTTATAGCAGACAATGCCCTTATTTAACAACTGAAATGTCATTGGTCTGTAACAAGAGCCCGTTGTGATGTTATAAAAGGATCCTGGAAACGCCTCCAGTCCCAACCTGTGAACTGTATTGTTTCAGGGAATGATCATGGGGGTTTTTCCTGCCTCAAAATGTGGCGGAGGCGATGCCATCCTGATCATGTGTGCACACGTACATGCATGTATACCATGCATACCTTAAAAGCAGCGCAGAACCTCTGATAATGGAAGAAAACTGCTACCATGGGTCAGCATGGGAGTGCGGTGGTTAGCACTGTTGCCTCACACCTCTGGGACCAGCGTTCAAGGCTCTGCCCAGGTTCCCCCCCAAAGTCCACAAACTTGCTGAGGCTAATTGGAGTTACCAGTGGGCTGATGCTCCATCCTGGGTTGTTTCCTGCCTTACATCCATAGGCTCTGGGTGACCCTGAATAGGACAAGTGGTTTCCATAATTATTTATTAAGTATTTAGTGTAAAAGTACCATGTTCAACATTAACATAAAAGCAATGCATTAATTGACACATTTAACAAACAGTGAAGTTGTTGTTTAATGGGGTATTGGAAAATTTGATTTCATTTACAGTACATGTAAATGTGTACTCCTGCAGTATAGTTGAACATAAATGCACATAACAAGCAATGTGTTGCCCTAACAGGGTGGGTACACAGTGGCTTTAATGCAATAATTATCTACAGGGTTCACAACCAGAGGCAGAACCTTTTAGCCTATAATTTTTCATTTTATATACCTCTTCGGGCAGTCCTTGTAGACTTTTTGTGTTAATACAGTCCTAACAACCTGGCAACTGCACACCCTCACGTCGGCTCGTTTGCTCAAATCTCATCGCCGGAAATATACCCAATGCAGTGCTTGTTAGAAAGTAGTTTTTATGCTAAGATGCCCACCAGAGTTTTGTCAAGAGCTGGAGGGGCCGTGGAATTCCTAAATACGCCTCGTAATTCTCCATGCGGGGGAAACCCCCATCATACTTATGTGATTACAGGGTTTTTTTTTTACTGGGCATTGCAAAATTTAAAAATTCAAAAGAGTGATGGTATACCCCCCCCCCAACCTGATTCTCTGCAGAATATTATAATGACGTTTCTGCAGCTGCCTGTATATTTAGTTCTCACAATTGCCTCCATGGACATTGCTTTGGGCAAGTTACTGATATTTGCATTGAAATAATTTGTGCTACATAAACGTGCACAGATTGTCAGCTTGCGGTCATCTCCTAAATATCAATTATTATTGCACTGTTGTTATTAATATTATTACTATTATATACACTCTTATTATAGTGTTGCATTCTGCGACTCCTGGCCTCTGTTTCTCATTTGCATAAAAAAATTGAACAAATTAAATAATTGCAGTACCCTGTTTTGGAAGGTCTAAGGGAACTGCGAATGCACGTTTTTTCTTAAAATTTATTGAAATTTAGAAATGTTTAAAAATAAACACAAGAATTTCCTCCCACCCAGGCCCCATGTAAATATTCCTGGAATGCTGTAATTCCTATTTGCACATGGATGTTTCGGAAAATTCTTTTCCTCCATATACGTCGTTAGCGGTTGTTGGTCATTCTTTTCATTGATGAGAATTAAGGAGTTAAACCTTGGTGTTTGCTGAAATGGTGCACTGTATGTGCTGATGAGCATGGCTAACAGATTTGAAAGTGCTCTGTAATAGCTGACTATTACATGTAGCACATCTTAGTTTGAGATGAGGCAGATTTTTTTTTTTTTTTGGGGGAGGGTGGATCTATAAATATAACGTCTGTCAGCAGAGGGACTGCGTCTTTGCTTGACAGATGCACTCCAAACCGGTACCGGAAAGCCCTTCTGTGGAGCTTGTAACTTGCACAGTCTCCTCCTTGTTTATATGCTCCTTTTACCTACATGAAAATGGCCCATTCAGTCAGTCCCCGCCTGCCTGGATGTTTCTCCATTCACTCTGCTTAGTCCACAGAGGGCTCCCAGGATGCTGACTCGTGCCCTTTCCCCTGCCGTCCTGCAGAAAGGTTTGATCATCACTGCCCCTGGGTTGGCAACTGCGTAGGCAGGAGAAACTACCGCTTCTTCTACACCTTCATCGTCTCGCTCTCCTTCTTGACTGCCTTCATCCTCGGCGGCGTGATCACACACCTTACACTGCGTACGTATGCCCTGCCCCCGTGGGCCGTTAAAGCCGCCCGACCCTGTTCGTGTTGCAGCCTCGGCGGCGTGTTTCACTGCAGTTGTTCCTGAAGAGGCTTCGGGTTGCTGCTTCCTGTCGTGTTCCTGTCCTCGCCCCCCACGCCTCCGCGGCCTCCTGGCCTATGACTCTTCACCCGGGCCCTAAGGGATGTCTCCACCGCTGGGGACACACACCTGCGTGATCAGCCGGGGGCTCTGCGAGTAGGAGATCTGGCTAAAGATTGAAGCCGTGGTGTAGAGTTTGCAGGTTGCTTAAGGGTACATGGGCTGATTTGCATGAAATGTGAAATGGTAAGCGCTTGCTGGCTATTTCACTGTCTGTGGTTAGCAGAGCAGATCGGATAAATGGGGAATGATAACCTAATATATACTTTGTAATGTTAATTTGCATCGTAGGGCTGCACAATATCGCATGACGATATGCAAAATATCGGCGAAATGTCTGTGACACTGAGATATTTATAAAACAAAATAGGAAATTACCTGAAATTGTATTTATTTCTAGTTTATATTGACCAAGAGTGTATTGGGTGAGTTGCCTTGAGTCGTTACCAGACACAAAGCGGTGCCGACAAATGCGACGTGACTATTGCACATGCACACAAACTACCATGCAGCCCTATTGGATAATCTAACGAAGATCTATTCGGCATGCAGAAATACTGGGGGAGAAAACAGCAAATGTAGACGCTTAGGTGTTTACATGGAAAGCTTTATCCATAAGTTGCCCGGTGACTGAGGGACCTTTTAAAAGAGCATTTTCATAGCTTTATAGTTTATCTTGATGCCTTGTCTCTGTTGCTGGCCAAACTCCACAAACTCTGGCACTCAGTGTGGCTCATTTCGGAGTGGGTTGTGCTAGAAACCATGGTGATTATCTCTGACTTATATTTTTGTGTGTGTGGTGTCCCCATAACCCTGTGTGATTTCAGCTGGTTTGTGTCTTTGTGCCGTATAACCCTCTCAAGCTCGTCTTTCTCCCTTAGGTTCTCAGGGCGGCAGGGGTCTCGTCTTTGCCATGAAGAAAAGCCCGGCCAGATATCCTTTGTTTCCGTGACGATGCTCTCTGTCCTTGGCTGTGGCCTGGGTGTCTGAGGTCATCCTTTGACCTCAAAAAAGGCTACACGTGTTCAGCTGTCTGTTGTCCAAAATCCAAAACTGATTTGGATTAGTCATAGCAGCTACGTAAGCAGGCAGTCTGTGTCATTTGACAGGCTGTATATTGTGGTCTGTGTCATTTGACAGGCTGTATTGCGCGGTCTGTGTCACGGGACACCAAAGATGGCCCACTTTCAGCATTCTGAGCTGTTAATGCTCTCTATGTCAAGCAGTGTGCTTGGGAGTACAATGTTGCATTGTGGGATACTAGTGACAATGAATGTTGCCTGCCTTGGCTGTTAAAAAAAATTATGGGTGATGTATGTGAAAGCAGACGTGACCTTGTTCTGTTGTTTGCCCTAATACAGCTGGCTTTGGCATGTGTTTAATTCTTTGACAATTGCACTGCCCTGGAGTTGGTCCTGTGCTTCGTCTCTATTTGGTCTATTCTGGGCCTCACAGGCTTCCATACCTACCTGGTGGCATCTAACCTCACCACCAATGAGGATGTGAGTACAGCTGTGTTTTATTTTTTTGTATTGCTTCCTTGGCCTGCGATAGGTGTGTTTTGATCTAACTCTTTCAATGAAACCCATCTTTGCATGCTTTGAGGGTTAAATGGATTTGCTTCATCGAGTTTAATTCATTTTAATTTGGAAGGGCCATAGATATATAGAATTCTTTATAAATATTTGTATAAGTGCAAATATATTAAATGAAAATATTAGTCTGACAGTCACATGAATAACTGCCTTTAAGGTTAGTTTGCAGTCAGTGTAGCTTTAAGAATGACTGACTGTTTCACTTGGCTTACACTTAAATGGCTCTATAAATAGTGTAGGTAGAAACTAGGTAGTAGGATTAAGGAATGTCTATTAAATGACAGGCTTATTTTGTTAACTGTCTGAAATATGTGAAACCACTTCACATTTATACTGCATCCGTGACCACGGTAAACCCTTGGATGGATGGATGGATGGAGGGATGGAGATTATATATAAAATATATTTGTGACATCCTATTTCTCGTTGTGAAAATCTGTGGGGCGTCCTAGAACGCTGTGCCACAATGCTTTTCCTGATTTAACCACTACTCAGAGCATCTGAGCTTTAGTTCGTTGAAATGGAGCCATCGCTGTTGTGTTGATATCCTCTGAATTTTATTAAAAACTTCAATCATATGTGCAAAGAACCTTCTGGGGGAAAAGAAAATCCTGAGAGCGTACTCCTGTCTATACTGCTAGGATGTAAGTGTGGGAGTAGTGACTGAGTAGCAATGATGGATGTGAGTAATAAGTCATGCAGCTCAGGCTGTGGCTTTTTTGCTGTTCCCCTTCCCATCTGTGTGCACAGGCTAAGGGCCTGTGGTCAGGGAAGGGGTTTGCGGACTCTGCGAATCCCTACAGCTACAACAACATATGCACCAACTTCTGCGCGGTGCTGTGTGGACCCCTACCCCCCAGGTAGGGTCTCAGTCTCCATGGGGCATTTCTGGCTGATTTGTGGATCTGTCATTACAGGGATTTTGTAGACCTGCCTTAATTGAATAATTTTACCTCTGCAGCCTCATTGACAGCAGGGGCTTCGTTGCATAGAGGGAGCTCCCGCCCCCCCCCCAATTCACCCTTTTCGGATGAGAGTAACCTCAACATGGAATAAGACTCCACTTGGTGCCACGAAGCCATCTAATGCCTTGTTTCCAAAGTCACATCATGATTGCCTCCCTCAAGATACTGACCTAGAAGGCATGGTCCAGGTAGACCTGCTTTGGTCTGGTGCTGGTTTAATCAGTCTAATGGTGACCTCAGAAGGGGAGTGATGTCACTTGGGGATGTTGGTATATTGGTTGTGTCATAAATATCAATGATATGTCACTTCCTACTGAACTGATTTGCCCTGGTCTTTTCGTGATGGTGAAGTATGGGCAGGGAAGCCTAAGTGAGGCCGAACTAGTGCAGAAGCAGCTTCTGTAATGTATTGCGACCAGATGCTTGTCCATCTCTCCCTCCAAAGGGGGATTAAAACCAGTCCTCTGTGTCAAGTATGAAACTAAGATGTGCTTTCATTGGCTGAATGTCTTGGGGAGCAGAAGCGACAGCTTTCTTGTACGATGACGTCATTGGCCCAACTATCCCTCATTCATAATTGCTTTGTAAATCAGTCAGGAGGATGTAGTTCTCAGTCAGTCCCTAGAGGGCGGTATTGGTTGTGAGCCTTCTGAACGCGCCATTCTCTTCTCGCTGAACTTCTGCATCATGGATTTGAAGCTGTCCTGTTTTCCAGGGGTGGGATGATGCTGGATGAGACATTATTTTGCTCCTCGGCAGTGAGTAGAAGGACCTTCTCAAGTCTAGGCAGTGTAGCTTTGGGAGATAGTTGTCTTAATGTATGGGCCCATAATTGTGGTTTATTGGGGCGAGCCTCGGCTTGTCCAGTAAAATTCTGGCTGCCACATTGGAATGAAAGATTTTTTCTGGGACTGGTACCCAGTTTGTGGAGTCTGATAAAAAATTTTCCCCCAGATATTCACCCTGAGATACTCATGTCAGCTGTAAGGGACGAGTCTGCTACTTCTTGAGGATTATGAGATTATGGAGGACGGCCTTCTGACTTGGCAAGGAATAATCCATCCTGACTAAGACTGAACTTTCTGTCCTAGGTTGCACCCGCTGGTCTCCATTACAGGTTTGCAGTGAGGCTTCCCACTAAACTACAGATTTTGTACATTCCCCATTGCACACCTTTGAACTTGAACTTGTTCAGTGGTTGTTTTCCTGCCCTGATTCATAGATTCTTTCTGTGTTTGTTGCTGATCCCTTTGAAGGAATATAATTATGTAATATCATACTTGAAAACTGCTAATGCCTCTGGCATTTTATGCAGTGGAGATGGAAGAACTCTGAGGAGAACATGCTGTAACCTTTCAGTGTGTAGAACCAAGCCACCATGCCTGTAATATACAGGTCGCACGCCTTAAGCATTGTGCTCTGTAAGGTTCTGCTTATTGTAATGGTATCTCTTTTATTTAAGCTGGTATTGTTTACTTCACTGCACAGTATGTGATTGAATGTCTCATTGAAAGTAAAATGAAATGTTTTATTACATTTTTATTGCACTGTGCAATGCATGCATCATATCGGTTTGGATTGTTATTTTTGGACATGTTTTTAGTATAAACGTTTTAAACATTTTTGTGTGTTTTTCATCCAAATAAAGTTTGCTTTTGGCTTCTTCGTATCTCACTGTCGTACTTCCAGCTCTCCTTTGCACGTTTATTTGTTTAGCGGATTATTTTTTCGTCCAAAAGTGGCGTGCAAGTGGGAATGGCAACTCATTCTTGCTTAAGCAATCCTTTTACTTTGTCAGAATTTGTGGGGTTTTGTTTGCCCACCTGCCTCTTGAGGATTGACCACAAGTTCTCAAGTCTGGGGGAGTTTCCTAGCCATGGACCCAAAATTTCGATGTTTTGTTCCCCACGGTGCTCCATCATGCTGGGAAGGCGTTGTTCTTCACCAAACTGTTCCTAGATGGTTGGGAGAAGTTGCTCTTGGAGGATGATTCCCCAGTCCTCAGGAGTCCAATCCCTGTACTTTTTGCAGAATATCAGTCTGTCCTTGACATTTTTCTTGGAAAAGTGGCTTCTTTGCTGCCCTTCTTGACACCAGGCCATCCTCCAGAAGTCTTTGCCTCACTGTGCATGCAGAAGCACTCACACCTGCCTGCTGCCATTCCTGAGCAGCTCTGCACTGGTGGTGCCCCGATCCCACAGCTGAATCACCATTAGGAGACGGTCCTGGCACTTGCTGGACTTCCTTGGGGACCCTGAAGCCTTCTTCACAGCAATTGAACCCCAATTGGACAAGGGACTTTGCAATTAATTGCAATTGATCTGATCCCTCTTCATAACATTCTGAAGTATATGCAAACTGGCATCATGAAAACTAAAGCAACAAACTTTGAGAAAACCAATATTTGTGTCATTCTCAAAACTTTTGGCCACGACTGTATGTACTTCTGCAGTGTCCCCCTTGCACAACATGACATCTTCCGTTCTCTTACATGCTACACTATATTGCCAAAAGTATTGGGACACCCCTCCAAATCACTGAATTTACGTGTTCCAATCGCTTCCATGGCCACAGGTGTATAAAGTCAAACACCTAGACATGCGGAATGCTTCTACAAACATTTGTGAATTGTGAGTGGGTCGCTCTCATGAGACAGTGAATTCAAACGTTGTACCGTGATAGGATGCCACCTATGCAGTAAGTCCATTCATGAAATTTTCTTGCTTCTAAATGTTCCACGGTCAAGTGGTATTATAACATGTGGTATTATAATAAAGTGGAAGCAGTTGGGGACAACAGCAACTCAGTCACAAAGTGGTAGGCCATGTAAAATCACAGAGCGGGGACAGCGCATGCTGAGGCACACAGTGTGCAGAAGTCACCAACTTTCTGCCAAGGCAATAGCTACAGACCTCCAAGCTTCATGTGGCCATCAGATTAGCTCAAGAACGGTGCGTAGAGAGCTTTATGGAATGGGTTTCCATGGCTGAGTAGCTGCATCTAAGCTTTACATCACCAAGTGCAATGCAAAGTGTTGGATACAGTGATGTAAAGCACACTGCCATCCGATGGATGATTCTGGGTTTGGCGGTTGCCAGGAGAACGGTACTTGCCTGACTGCATTGTGCCATGTTTGGTGGAGGGAGGATTATGGTGTGGGGTTGTTTTACAGGGGTTGGGCTTGGCCCCTGGTTCCAGTGAAAGGAACTCTTAATGCTTCAACATACAAAGCCATTTTGAACAATTTCATGCTCCCAACTTTGTGGGAACAGTTTGGGGATGGCCCCTTCCTGTTCCAACATAACTGCGCTCTAGTGCACTATCTATAAGATCTATAAGGACTTGGATGAGTGACTTTGGTGTGGAGAAACTTGACTGGCCTGCACAGAACCCTGAAATCAACCCTATAGAACACCTTTGGGATGAATTAGAGGGGAGACTGTGAGCCAGGTCTTCTTGTCCAAAATCAGTACCTGACCTCACAAATCTCTCCTGGAAGAATGGTCAAAAATTCCCATAAACATGCTCCTAAACCTTGTGGAAAGCCTTCCGCTAAGAGTTGAAGTTGTTATAGCTGCAAAGGGTGGGCCAACTCCATATTAAAGCCTATGTATTAAGAATGGGATGCCATTAAAGTTCATGTGTGTGTGTAAAGGCAGGAGTCCCAATACTTTTGGCCTCTTACATTTGGCAATTTAACATCTGAGAATGTTAAATTGTTTTTTTTTTTTTGGTCATGTCGTTATCAGTTTAAGCGATCATCCAAAGTCCTTTTTTGCCCTCAGCAATGCCTGTCTGCCCTCATCTGGAGGTCAGAGTGCATGCTTTAAGTATTGTACGAGAGTATAAGATACCGAATACTAGTGATGGGTGTAGGGGTGGGAATGAATTTATCCCATTGCTTCTGTGGTTCATTCTGGGTTCTTAAGTCTGGATTTTAGTCTGATTTCCAGGATTTTGTTCAGTTCAGCACTGTATCACTGCTGTGTATGGTTCTTCTTAATAGAGTTTTCTATGGCCATGTTGTGTGTATGTGGGTCCCCCCCCAAAATAACTAGGAGTTTTTTAGGGTGTAAGTATCTTGAGAGGGAGCCTTTTCAGGTCCTTGTTTTGCAGTTTGTAAATGCTGAGCTGTCATGTTGTACACAATATAAACAAAAGTATTTTGGACACATCGCTCGATCATTGAATCCAGGTGTTTCATTCAGACCCATTGCCACAGGTGTATAAATTAAGCACCTAGCCATGCAGACAGGTTTACAAACATTGTGATCTGAAGAGCTCAGTGAATTCGAGTGGTACTGTCATAGGATGCCACCTTTGCAATACTTCTGAGAAATTTATTCTCTGCTAGACATCCACATTCAACCGTGAGTGAGTTGTCTAACTCAGCCATCCAGCCATCCACACTCCCTGCTGACTTCCCCTCCCCCCCAACCACAGCTTCTAGTACACAACCAGCACACGGCTCCAGCCTGTCTATCTCAGCCATCCAGGTCAGGAGAGAACTGAAGAGGATCAATGCTAGGAAGGCAGCGGGTCCAGATGGCATCAGTTCTAGGGTAGTCAAGTGCTGTGCAGAGCAACTGTGTGGGGTGATGGAGTACATGTTCAACCTGAGCCTGAAGCTGGGGAGAGTACC
>JAODKM010000126.1:24806212-24818997 GCA_026780845.1 Petrocephalus sullivani
GTACTGCCGTAACAATGCAAATTTCCCACTTGTGGGACTAATAAAGGATTATCTTATCTTATCTTATCTTATCTTAAGTGGTATTATTGCAAAGTGGAAGAGTTTAAGAATTACAAATAGCGACAAAGCGGGTCGCTGAGTGCTGAGGTGCATAGCGTGTAATAATCGCAATAACTGTAAAAGTCCCAAACCTCCAATGGCATGAACCCCAGCACATATACTGTGTGCTGGGAGCTTCAGGGAATGGACTTCCATGGCCGAGCAGCTGCATGCAAGCCTCATATCACCAAGGGCAATGCCAAGTGTCAGATCATGTAGTGTAAAGCACGCCACCACTGTACTCTGGAGAAGTGTAAACATGTTCTGTGGAGTGACAAATCGCGCTTCTCTGTCTGGCAGTCTGATGGATGAGTCTGGGTTTTGTGGATGCAAGGGGAACGTTACCTGCCTGACTGCATTGTGCTAACTGCAAAGGGTGGTGGAGGGTTAATGGCATGGGGTCGTTTTTCAGGTGTTGCCTTAGGCCCCATAGTTCCAGTAAAGGCAAATGGACAATTCTATGCTTCCAGGTGTTGTGGGAACAGTTTGGAGAAGGCCCTTTTCTGTTACAGCATAACTGTGCTCCAGTACACAAAGCAAGGTCCATAAAAACATGGTTGGGTGAGTTGGCATGAACTGGATGGAGATGGCGAGCCAGGCCTTTGCATCCAACATCAGCGCCTGAACTCACAAATGCTCTGCTGGATGAATGGGCAAAAATTCCCACAGATGCACTCCAAAATCTTGTGGAAAACCTTCCCAGAAGAGTGCCAGCTATTATAGCTGCAAAGGGGGGGACCAGCTCCATATTGACGCTCATGGATTTAGAATGGGGTGTCATAAAAGTTCCTGTGGGCGCTAGACCTGTGTAGTGTGCGAATATTCCCGTTATTCTGAGTTCACTTGAAGACTGAAGCAATGTCCTTATTGGTCTGAGCTGGCTTAAAGACTTAAGGGATGTGCTCATTTATCTGAGCTGGCTTGAAGATTGAAGCAATATAGCCATTGGTCTGAGCTGGCTTGAAGTCTGAGGTGATTTGCCCATTGGAATGAACTGGCTTGAAGCCTGAAGTGATGTGCCCATTGGTCTGAGCTGGCTTTCACTCTTGATTCAGTGCTAGTGTCCAAGCAATTGGGCTCTGGCTTTTTTCTCTTTGAAATAAAAGCAGGGGAATGAAGGGTAGTGTCTCATGTTGCTCAATGTGCTGCTCTGTAAAGGGTCAGTAGGGGGCAGCTGGAGTGCTCTATAAATTCACTGATGAACTAAGTTTAACTATAAACACATGTACAACAGGAAGGCAAAATGTACGCCACCACTGCGTTTGAATGCTGTTTGCCTGTTGAGTTAGACTTGGAGTGTCACAATGCATCTACATCCATCCAGCTTGTAGGTCGCCCCCAGCTCTGCTCACTTATGGTATAATGGGGTGCGAAGCATCTCCTGCACACACTGAAGAGAAATGGTATATTTTACGTGTCCCCTATGTGATGGAATGCTGTGGTTTTTCCAGTACTGGGGGGAACACACTGACTTGCTGTGAATGCTGACGGTTCAAATCCAAATATATCATCTGAATGCCCCTGGAGCCACGAGCAGCTGAAAAATGTTTACATGCCTAATTTAAGTTAACACTAAGTGAGTTAAGACTAAGTTAAGAGTTAAGACTAAATGCAAGGCTGAAATGGGCTACAAATGACTAGCTACTGCTCAGGCATTGTCTCCAGTGCTATGTTGTAATAAATAAACAAAATGGTAAATGTACTGCAGACCTGTGGCACTCCTGCTTTACTTCTGTGACAGCGGGAGACCCAAGTTTACAACTTTAGTCCTGATCGTAAATTTTACAGGCTTCTTTGCAATGTTTTCAAAAGTCAGACTGGAGGAGTTACTATTGTAGAGCTACTTTCAAGAAAGCTTATTTTTGTGGAGTTAGTGATTTTTTAGTGTTTTGTACTTTTTTGTCACTAGGTCATGTGAAATGGGATTGGGAGGCTATGTAACTCCATTATGTAGGTAGGAGATGAAAAAACAAATGAGACACTGTATACCAGGGGAGAGTTGCTGCCGATTTTTGACTACAGTGAACTCATTATCATGTTCATTAAACCAGTCTGACTTATGAGCATTATGGCATGGTGCGTTTTCCTACTGGAATTAGCCATTAGAAGCTGGGTACACTGCCGTCATAAAGGGGTGGTCATGGTCAGCAACAATACTCAGATTGGCTGTGGCATTTACACGATGCTCAGTTGATACTAAGGGGCCCAAACTGTGCCAAGAAAGTATGCCCCACACCGTTACACCACCAGCAGCCCGAACTGTTCATGCCATGCTGGATGGATCCATGCTTTCCTGTTTATTGTGCTAAATTCTGACCCTACCATCCGAATGTAGCAATAGAAATATAGTCTCATCTGCCCAGGCAACATTTTTCTAATCTTCCGTTGTCCAGTTTTGGTGAGCCCGTGCCCACTGTAGCCTCGGTTTCTTGACCTTAGCTGACAGGAGTGGCACCTGGTGCAGTCTGCTGCTGCTGTAGCCCATCTGCTTCTGTTGTGCCTTCAGAGACACTCTTCTCTACCTTGGTTGTCACAAGTGGTTATTTGAGATACCGCTGCCTTTCTATCAGCTTGAACCAGCTTGGCCATTCGTCTCTGACCTCTGCCATCAACAAAATACGTGAAAATCCCAGTAGATTAGTAGTTTCTGAAATAATCATACTGGAACCAGCAGCCATGCCGTGACCAAAGTGACTTAAATCACCTTTCTTCCCTATTCTGGTGTTTGATGTGAACGTTAGCTAAAACTCCTGACCTGTGTCTGCATGAACATTGTGCTGCTGACATATATTTGATATAGATATTAGATATTTGCTTCAATGAGCAGTTGAAACGTGTATCTAATAAATTAGTGAGTGTATATTGGTTGAACAGAGAGGTGAGCTATATTTTTAAAGAATTAGTCTTAAAGGTTTCACAGACTAGGCTTTGTGTTACAGCTGGCTAATGGGAAACACTGATAGGTGACTTTCTGTCTCCCAAAACAATGAAAACCAGCAAGTCCTTCAGCTTGGCTAGGCCCACGCTGGCCAACAGCTCTTGAACTGGCACCTTCTCCCTAAGGAAGCCTGCTCTTTAGCAAACAGTTTTGAGTTTTGGACTGTCTGGGGGTCCCCGAGAACTGGCTTGGGAAATGCTGTGTTACAAGGTGCTAGAACTGAGCTGGTGCTGACTTCTTTATGCGATACCAATAAGTCAGCAAGTCTGGCTGTTACATTCAGGGGCTTCCAAAGGGTCCTACAGCTCTGACAAGCATAAGCGGGAGGATTATGAGCGGGTGGATATTTTTAAGGAGAAAAAATTCGGTTGCAGTGTAATTGTGGTTATATTCTTTATGGGTGGAGTACTTTTTGAAACTGACTTTGTAAAATTTCAGACAGATAGTATGTATCAGCTTCTGTGCCCCTGTCAGATACCGTTCTCATTCTTTATTGTATGGGGAAGACGAAATTACAGGTTCCTCCACCGCATGCCGCCCAGTTTTCACCAAGTTTTGCCATCACACGTATGTGAATGCATGAAAGAGCAATGAAAATGTCATGAGAAGCAGATGGTGCCAAGCATCCCTGTGATCCCTGTGATGCAAGGCACACCCATCGCTGCCGTGTTAAAAAGTCGCAGTCGCTGTCAAAACATGTCAAACAGGTGTTACTGCAGAAAATGGCCTTTTGCACCGCGGGTCATTGTTTTTACTTAAAATTTAATGCTGATAACTATATTCAAAAAGCCAGCAATATATCTGCATGTGAATTTCAGCTCTTCTCTCTGAATAAGTCATAAAAAGTCACAAATCTTATTGTTTGTAACATCATTTGACCTGAAATTAAATCTTGCCACAGGGTTTTACATTAATATCATGCTTCGTATTGCCTCTGACCAAAGCTTTAAAAAGTCAGAGGATCCAATTTGAAAATGGCGTTGTGAGGAGGTTGGCGAAATAAGTGTATTCTCCTTCACTTCCTGCGATTAGGCATTTCAAATTGATTTGAACCACAAGAGGGAGCAATCTACCGGCAAAAAAGTTATTAATTGGCAGAAAGTATATCTAGACATATCAGTCATAGGCACTGCAAAATTACATATATTCAAACACTATAATTAATTAACCTATTTGTACGATTGAAATGTGCACAAAATAGTGTGTACAGGCATAGTAGATTGTTTACTAACCTATTCTGAGAATTGGAATTTATTATATTGTACATAATTAGAGTAATAAACTATTATTCATTTCATAACCTTCACACATAACCTTCAATCTTACCATTAGGATAATACATGCATTTAAAATGATTTTAGTCATATCAAGTTCAAAAATCAACCCAGGACGCATCGCTAAGTCCTAGAGTAAACAAGCCTTCAGACAATTTGTAAAAATAAGAAATCATTACCCCTGTGATGGGTTGGCTCCCCATCCTGGGTTATTTCGTTCCTTGCGCCCCTAGTCTCCAGGATAGACTCTGGACCCCCCGCGACCCTGAATAGGACTAGCGGTTTCAGAAAATGGATGGATGGATGGAAGAAATCAGCACAGTGCAATCCCATGGTCTGACACATAGTTTCCAGCTTCAGCTAAAAAAGCCATTTAAGCCATCATGTGTAAAACGTCTATGATTCAGTACATGTGAGACACCAAGATGGAAAGATTTGGTTTAGGACTTGGGAAGTCTGTAGTTAATGACTAACATCTGAATTTCTGTGAACTTTAGAAATGTCAGTGTTTCAATGCTTTTAACTGATCTTTTGAAAGTGAATTAGGTTATATCCTAAAAAATATGTCATGGCATTAAATAAATTGCCAAAATGTGTGGAATTTGCTGTATTAGCCGTAAGGCACGGGTTTGGCAGTGTGACCTTCATCTGCCGGTTCGTGGGTGGGGTTCTGACACCCGTCCAGGGCGTCCCCTGCTCTCTGCTTCTTGGGAAGGACTCCAGCCTGATTGCAGCCTCGTATTGGCCACATGAACTGTAATATAACAAAATATAAATTGTCAAATTTTTAATGCAGTAGTTTCCATCCCTGTCCACCCACTGCACATGTACTGGTGTGTGTCACTGTCTAGGCTGGGGTTTGTATCTCATTATGTGCCGGCGGTAGGGTGGTCCTCCTCAGCCTAGAGTGTGCTATCCAGGTGACTATGTATCTTGTTATGTGCCAGCAGGAGGCTGGTCCTCCTCAGCCTAGAGGGCGCTATCCAGATGACTATGTATCTCATTATGTGCTGGCAGTAGGGTGGTCCCCCTCAGCCTAGAGGGCGCTATCCGGATGACTATGTATCTCGTTATGTGCCGGCAGTAGGGTGGTCCTCCTCGGCCTAGAGGGCGCTATCCAGATGACTATGTATCTTGTTATGTGCCAGTGGTAGGGTCGTCCTCCTTAGCCAAGAGGGCGCTATCCGGGTGACTCATTTCTATCCTCTTGAAGCGGGGGGTCCAGCTCTTTACAGGGACCCTACCCAGGGCAGACAGAGGGGCATGGGTACCCTGGCAGATTCAGGGGGCCTGGCTCTTTACAGGGGCCCTACCCAAGGGAGACAGGGGGACATGGATTCCCTGGCAGATTCAGGGGGTCCAGCTCTTTACAGGGGCCCTACCCAGGATCGACAGAGGGGGATGGATACCCTGGCAGATTCAGGGGACCTGACTCTTTACAGGTGCCCTACTCAGGGGCGACAGAGGGCATGGATACCCTGGTAGATTCAGGGGGCCCAGCTCTTTACAGGGGCCCTACCCAGGGGCTCTACCCAAGGGCGACAGAGGGGCATGGATACCCTGGCAGATTCAGGGGGTCCGGCTCTTTTCAGGGGCTCTAGCCAGGGGCCCTACCCAGGGGCGACAGAGGGGCTTAGATACCCTGGCAGATTTAGGGGGCCCGGCTCATTACAGGGGCCCTACTCAGGGACGACAGAGGGGCATAGATACCCTGGCAGATTCAGAGGGTCCGACACTCTACAGGGGCCTTACCCAGGGGAGACAGAGGGGCATGGATACCCTGGCAGATTCAGGGGGCCTGGCTCTTTACAGGGGCCCTACCCAAGGGAGACAGGGGGACATGGATTCCCTGGCAGATTCAGGGGGTCCAGCTCTTTACAGGGGCCCTACCCAGGATCGACAGAGGGGGATGGATACCCTGGCAGATTCAGGGGGTCCGGCTCTTTACAGGGGCCTTACCCAGGGGAGACAGAGGGGCATGGATACCCTGGCAGATTCAGTGGGCCCGGCTCTTTACAGGGGCCCTTGATTATGTATAATTTGACATAAAATTGGTCAGCAGCGTCTTCAAAGCCAGGCACGTCCTTCATTCCCGCCGTCATATCAGGTGAGGAGCCACACCTTCTGGGAAACTCTGCACATGTGTCTTGTACTCTGGGTCACTGGCGGTACACAGTCCTCCATCCAACACCGTTCCTGGCTTCCTCTTCTGCTGTTTCCCTCTCCCCTGCAGCTTTGGCCCCATATCATACAGTGGAAATGGCTCCTGACGTCCAAGAAGGTTCCAGGCAGTGCAGCTTGGAACAGAAATGCCACCTAAGGTTGGAAAGGTCCAGCTGTGCTCTTCCAAGAATTACAGATGTGTGCTGTGAGGGCCCCCCCACCCCTGTGTAATATGCTGCAATAAGATCTTATTATCCATCGCCTGGTCTTACAGTGAGAATCTGTGCGCCTGTGAAGCTTGCAGCATATTAAAAAAAACACACACAAGTAAGTGTTACTCACTCTGGGTGGCCTGCCACTGTGTCAAGCATGCAGTTTTCAGTCAAGCATTATATCGGCAAGTATGCAGTTTTCCGGTTAGCTTGCAAGAAGATTCAGGGTAATACTCATAGTTAGGGTTAGGGTAGTGCATGCAATTAGGGTTATGGTATTAGGTGCAGATAGGGTTAGGGTAGTATGGGGGACAGTGCAGTTAAGGTTAGTACAGTACATACAGTTAGCGTTAGTATAGTACATGCAGTTAAGGTTAGCATAGTACACACAGTTAGGGTTAGGATAGTATGTGCAGTTAGGGTTATGGTAGTACGTGCAGTTTGGGTTAGGATAGTACGTGTAAGAGCCCTAGCAATTTTTTTGTGTTTTAGTAGCAATTTACATAAATGACAGAAACACACAGACAAGAGGTAGGCATAAAGGTAGACATAGCACAGTTACAAAGTTACAAAAAATATATGCACAAATATGAGCAGAGTGGTTATACATGGTTACTGCCATGGACAGGATTAACCTCCTGTAATGATCCTAGCTGGTTCTGTTGTCTGACTAGTAGGTTGTGCAAGGGATGTGTAGTATTGTGCATACTGTTAAGCACATTGTGCAACATCCTTCTCTCCAGGGTTTTAGGGCAGTACGTGGGGTATAGCAGTTGCTGACTGATGACATGCAATGATTCCACACGCTATGGCTTTTAAAGCCCATTTACTCATATGATTTTCACCAATTTATGTATTTGTAGAACAATTCAAGATTCAGGGCCAACAAATTAGAGACGTTCTGGCAAATCTGTAAAGATTTATATTCTACTTCAAAAAAATATAGCAGGGACATATAATTGAATTTTATTTTTCAGCAGCAGCCCAGGAACTGAAAACACACTAACGCCAGTTGTGGGCCTTAGCTCCCGGGACGCCTGCCGCCCATGTGTTTTGCTGACCTGCCGTCGCCTTGCCGCTGTTGCCATGACCACACCCTGCCCGTTCCCCTCTCAATATTGGCTCCACGGCCAGTGATTTTATGGAGTCTGTGCTAAAGCAGCATGGGACCCTTCGAAAGACCTTTGATCGCTGGCCGGCACGTCTGTACTGCATTTTTTCAACCGCTAAAATGTGGTTTTCTTTTCAAAGGGTGCCAAGCAAATAGTATCTGGCTAAGTATAGATAGAAGTTCAGTTCCCCCGAATGCTCACTGCTGCCTGTCGGAGTTAACACTTTGAATACTTTGTTTTCTTCCTTTTAGGTCATTTCCACTTCCCCTCATGAGTGGGAAGCAGAAATGAGCATACTGGGAAAGCGACACGCAGCAGGAGGAAAAGGAGACAAGCTGCTTATTAAGCTGAAAGAGTTGCAGGGATGCTAGGGGCAAGTGACTTTGAGTAAAAACTTCCAATTAAATCATTTTAAAAACGAATGCATGTGCCGGAAAACGTAGCACATGTGCGCAGAAGAAGTTATACTTGTTGCATTTAACTCTCAGTCTAAAGTTATAATTGACATGTCCATTTTTTTCCATTTCTGAAATGGAATTGGCTCTTACTGTGAGTGATGAAAATTTTCAGTGATGAAACACACTTAAATAATATATCCATCCATCCATTTTCCAAGTCTGTTTGTCCTATTCAGGGTCGTAGTTGGTCCGGAGCCTATCCCAGAGGCCATGGGAGCAAAGCAGGGAACAACTCAGAATGGGGTGCCAACCCATCGCAGGGCACTTATATAATACATAATGATACATATTATGTATAATTTTAGGAATGAACCCCCCAAGGACCCCAAAGTGACAAATTGTTTTAATGATACTTACTGATATTTTCCATGCTCTGGTGGAATGTTCATCTGCACAATTTAGACCTTTCTTTTTTGCAGATGTACATTTCCATTCATTTGTTTGGGGGACACTGTTCTTCAAAAGTGACGTGTAAGCTTGGTCGATAATATTCCACAGATTTGAATCTGTCAAGGAGCCAAATAGGTATAAGTGCAGCTGGGCTGAGTTTCCAAAGAATGAAGAGCATGTAAGTAGTGGAGTGACTTGAAGCTATAATACATTACAGATCATTGAAAGAGCCCAAAAAGAAAAGCAATTCAAACTAGAACGGTCATTTTTTTTAATGAATTTTTTTTCTTTTAATTGGGAAATTTTTGACAGAGAGAGGGATGAAAAGCAGGATGGAATATCAGAAAGAGAAAGACAAGCAGACTTCGTTTTAATGGCTGGAACAACTGAGAAATGGAGTTTCCAGGTGAAGGGCTGTAAGAGAAAAATAAATTAAAGTCAAAGGGAGGAGAACAGAACAATGAAAAAGAAGGGATGAAGGAGGTATGGATGAACGTTGGTTGAATACGTTGGAGGTGCACACTGCATATAATCCTCATTTGCTCACTCCCAGCTCCCTGCCAGACAGTCCACATTTTTTCTCCCTCTCAGCTCCCTGCCAGGCAGTCCACTTTTTTGCTCCCTCCTAGTTCCCTGCCAGACAGTCCACATTTTTGCTCCTTCCCAGCTCCCCAACAGACAGTCCACTTTTTTGCTCCCTCCCAGCTCCCCGCCAGACAGTACACATTTTTGCTCCCTCCTAGTTCCCTGCCAGAGAGTCCACATTTTTGCTCCTTCCCAGCTCCCCACCAGACAGTCCACTTTTTTGCTCCCTCCCAGCTCCCCACCAGACAGTCCACTTTTTGGCTCCCTCCCAGCTCCCCGCCAGACAGTACACTTTTTTGCTCCCTCCTAGTTCCCTGCCAGAGAGTCCACATTTTTTCTCCCTTCTAGTTCCCTGCTAGACAGTCCATATTCTGCTCCCTCCCTGCTCCCTGCCAGACAGTCCACATTTTTGCTCCCTCCCAGCTCTCTGCCAGCAGTCTACATTTTTGGGAGCATCTCGGCCCCTCATTCAAAGACTTGGCAGCAAATTTTGAGGTTAATAAATATGTGAGAGGACAGCAGTCACAATTAAACACACCAGAAGGACTACAAGGAAACTGCACAAGATCATTCAAATCATCCAGAGACCACAATCAATTGATAAAGACAGAGCAGGGCAGTAGATGGATGTCTTAACTGAAGTGTTTTGGAAGAAAGGGGCTGTTTTTGAAGGTTGAGTGGGGGGTGTGTAGTATTGTATATAATCAGGGGCTGACATAAGTGGTACGCAAGTACGCATTCGCCGTATAAACCGTAAAATGCGCGGCAGTTTCTTGTTTTAACAGTGCAAATGCACATAGATGTATAAATGCATTTGTGCTGTTATGATGAAATTAACGAGCATTATAAACTTTACTAACTACACTGTAATTTCTTGTCATAGCTGCGTAAATAAGCACGCATTTGCACTGTTATAACAAGGAGCTACCATATAATGTTAAGCAGCTTGTGCAACATCCTTCTCTCCACTAAACTATGATGACTGGACGTGGACAGACACCTCATTCCACCAGTGAGGAGCCACACTTGTTTTCACATGCTGGAGGGATGACAGGCGTTGTTGGCTTGTTGACTGGAGAGGGTGAGTTGGGATGTAGGTGTTGATGACTGACTAAGTGGTGGTGGATACTGCTCTGAAATAATAGCTCGGAAAGTCAGCTTGAAGAACTTGATGCTTGCACCTATAGGGAGTCAATTAAAACAGACAAGGAGGGCTGTAATATGAGATCATTTCAGTGGATTGAATAAACTGTGGTTTAATAGTACAAGCTGACATCCCTGTCAGTATAGAGCTGCTGTAGTTTAGTTATGAAATGATAACTGCCAGGGGCTGAGACTAATAGAATAGGATATAATAGAGATACTTTATTAATCCCTGTGGGGGAAATTCTCTCTCTTTTCTTTACCCCACCTTGCCCTCCATGAGACACACATGTAGGTGGGAGTAAACTTTGGGGGTCACAATGAGGGCTCAGTCACCTTGCAATGTGTAGGGAGCTGGGGTTTACCGACCTCGCTCATGGGCCCTTGGACACGTGACTATTGTGCCAGGAACGTCATGTATCTGTCAATAAATTGTTAATTTGTCCATCTATCTTTGTCCTAGAGTCCCATTTGGGATTATTTAGAATATGGCTTAGGCTGAATATGCCTAAGTCTCTGGCTTGAGAAACAGAACAACCATGTCTCTGGAGCAATGTGTTTTCCTCAAGATCAGCAACAAATTGGTGTGTGACAGAAGTACACCAATCTCTCTCTCTCACACACACACACGCACACGCATACACACACCTATACAAACACACTGTCTGACACACATCTTGTATTATATTTGGTTTCCCTTTGTGGTTGCTCATCTGTCCTGAGTGAATACAGGTTTTTATTACACGACACTTTTTTCTGACCTATTTGAATACCTTATATTACAAAAAACTAAAATGAACACTAAAACCAATTAAAACTACAACTAAGCATTTTCAAAAAATGAAACTGAACTAAACTAGCAAACCCACTTTAAAAACTAATAAATACTAAACTGAAATTGAAAAAAAGCTAAATTGAATAAAAACTAATAAAAAATTCGAAACTATTATAACCTTGGCTCCAACCTCGATGGAGATAACATCTAAGTGGTGTCACACTGAAGGGTGGGGGTGGTCGAAAAGACAAGAAGGTCAGACAGAGACTGTGTGTCCCTGTGGTGACAGTTTGGGTTGCGTTGTTCTTGTAGTGGTAGGTGAAGCTTTGTGACTAGATGATTGCACTTAGAGTAGTGCAATCATCCAGGAGGGAGGACCAAGAATTAAGTCACATTGGGTTAGGGTTAGACAGAGTGGCGTCAATATGAGGCTTCATTGTTTATCCAGTGAACAGAACTTCTCAGGAGAGATTAAGGGCAGAGGAGATGGAGACAGAGAGGCAAGCAGAGGATAGGGAGAGAGAAGGTTATGGTGGAAGAAAAGAGGGATGCTAGAGAGGTGTGTAGGGAGTGACAAGGTCAACTGAATAAAGTGATCAGAGACATGTCATAAGTATGTTTTCTGTGTCACAGCTACATGTCAGGATGAGTTCAATTCATTTCTAGTGAAGTGAGGTGGTGGTTTGCAGATCTTCTGAGTTCTTCGAAATCGCCTAGGGTAATAGTAATTTAACAGCGTACATTTTAACATGGTATATGCTGTAGTAGTTGAACGGTACCCCAAGGTAGAGTTACCACATGGGCTGAAGAGAAGAGAATATTTCCAGGTCTTGGAAGTTAGCAAAGCTGCCCCGCTCCCGGCCTAGAGCATCTGAAAGACTGTCGCTCTCATTCCCATCTCCATTCCTAAAATAATCTTCCCTGATAGCTCGCTCAGTTAGCTGCCATACAAGTTGGCTCCGTTACCCACAATTCCCCCAGTGGATCAAACTGAACTCTTTGTTGTCATCGGCTTGCAGTCATTTGTTTGAACGTCAGGAGTCGACCCAGACAGCTGCGGTGGAGCTGTAACTTTTTCATAGCCCATAGCACTGCCAAAAAGACTCTCTTGTTAGCATGAACATCTTCTGAAGTCAAGCAGTCCTTCCCCCGTGTAGCTTTCTGCCTGGTGTGACATACTGTATCTGACGCCAGCTACCCTTCCCAAGTAAAAGTGCATTAGCTCAGATGAGTTTATTTACTGATTTAATAATGCAAGGCCGCCCAAATAGTTCAGTGTTTAAGTGTCACCCCTTGCGACATCTCTGCAATATTGCCAATCATATTAGTTGTTCAGTAGCTTAATAGTTAGTATGCCAGCTTCCCACACCTAGTTACAATTCTTGATTAGTTATTTAGAGACGTGTGTGAGAGGACTTGCATATTCCCCAGCAGGGCCGTATGTGTTACGTGCCGTAAGGGTTTAGATACTGTGTAAGGTTTGGTGTGTGCCGTAAGGGGCTGGGTGTTACGTGTGTCCGTATGTGTTACGTGCCGTAAGGGTTTAGGGAGGCGCTTCCGCTCCATGAAGGCGAACACAGAGAGAATGAAGAGGAGCTTCTTCCCGCAGGCCATTAGGAGTCTAAACCACTCCACA
>JAODKM010000126.1:24823907-24834405 GCA_026780845.1 Petrocephalus sullivani
TCTTTGTCTATGCATTGTCTGCTAGCGCTCCCGCTTACTCCTGTTTGCTCCCATCTGTACCCTAAATAAACGCCCTTTTGAAGGGTTCAACCCTACAGCTGCAACCATGGGTCGTTCCCCCCGCCGGAAGCGTGACACTAACCTAGTAGAGTTGTCTGGGCTAAACGTAAGTGATGAAGTCCATCTAAGCTGGGGTACCTTAAATTACACAGGTTATCTAGCTCACCAAAACAAAACAAAACAAACCTGCTTTGTGATACAGGCCCCTGAAATGCTCTTCAGCAAAAAAACATTTAAAAATTGCAATACATATCAAATCAGCAAACAAACATTGCTATAATGCATTACTCGCCATCTAGTGGCGTGGCTGACTATGCAATAATAAGCACAATATTACCAAACACCAAACGAAAACAATAAATGAATACTGTATGATTATTTTTTGTTTAAAGAGCCGGTTAAAGCTGATTGGCAGGCTGTAGTTTGCCCTCCCCTGCATCAGAGGATATGTATATATAATCTTTTCAGCATTACAACTAACATAAATATTGGTTAATATTAAAGCCTTGTGTGGCCTCATCGTGTCAACACCTGTTTATATTTTTCTTCCAGGCAATTTTTTTCCACTTTGTGGAGAGACAGTCACCAGAAAGCCGTCATATTGTTACAAGTGTGGCAAATCTCCTGGCTTTGTGCCAGGCGGGAATAGCGTACAGCCGCCCACCAATTCCTCTGCAGCATGCGCTGCAGTTTGGGCTTGGAAATGTCTGAGCAGATGAAACTACGGAAAATATGTGCAATAAGATATGGACGGGTTTCATTCTGGGAAAGCTGTTACTGCTTCAGCAGTGCTCAGCAAAGGGAAAATAGACTTGAAAAAGACAGATGGACTCTTTTAATTTTGTGAAAATTTTGGCTAACTTTATATTAAATTAGCATTTAATATCTGTCAAAAAATTTGCTTCAGGCAATTCAACATAGCAGTATGTTTGCCTTGCAACGACAGATGTTATGCATCCATCCATCTGTCCATCTTTCGTCACCGCTTATCCAGAACAGGATCACAGTGAGCCTGGAGCCTATGCCATACTAGCCACACTCAAGTAGTGTGTGGCTCTGCACCTGTGACCGGAGGGTCGCTGGGTTCAACCCCAGGGTTGGCAGGATGATGTCACCACTGGAGACTTGAGCAAGACTCTTTAAGCCCAAAGGCTCCAGGCATTGTCTGGCCCTGCTTTCTGAATTGTATGTCAATTTGGATGAAAGTGTCTACTAAATAAATTAATTCAAATGCAAGAACAAACAACTTAGACAACAATTCACCTAACAGCATGTTTTTAGGTTTTTAGGAATATTGCGGAGTACCCAGAGTAAGCACTTACACACATATGGAAAACATGCTAACTCCAAACATGCTGAGCCAGGGATGGGAATCAAACCCCCAGCTGTGCTGCCCATAAAACTTCAGTTTGTGGGTATCTGCAGGAGGTGTGCTAAAGAGCTCACCTCATCAGTTCTCAAGGCTGGATTATAATTCATTCTAACTGTTGTGATTACTGAGTAAAAAAATTAAGTATTGAAAAACTGTATCGATGAGTTTGCACTGTCACCTTACACCTCTGGGACCTGGGTTCAAGTATCCACCATGGCTCCACGTGTGTGGAGTTTGCATGTTCTTCCTGTGTCGTTTCAGAGTTTCCTCCGGGTACTCCGGTTTCCCCTCACAGTCCAAAAACATGCTGAGGCTAAGTGGAGTTACCAAATTGCCCATAGGTGTGTCTGTGTGAATGGATGGTGCGTGAGTGTGCCCTGTGAAGGGTTGGCGCCCCGTCCTGGGTTGTTCCGTGCCTTGCAGCCATAGGCTCCGGACCCCCCAGGATCCTAAATGGAGTAAGCGGTTATGGAAAATGGATGGATGGATATTTTAGTGAGCCCCATCCTGCCTTGGGCCTCTCTGCTATACCTACAAAAATGCCAACATATGTAACAATACCTTAAACCTGCCCATACAAGATGCATGACAGCTTTAAATTCCACATTGAGATTGTTTTGAAAGTCCTCCATCTTCAGATGGGGTTGTGATTTTAAAATCTTCCGGCTTTAGTCAAGTTTGAGATTTTAAAATTCTCTGGCTTCAATCGGGTTTGTGATTTTGAAGTCCTCCAGCTTCAGTTGGGATTTGGTTTGAAAGTCTGAGAGGAGGCTGTGAGGAAGAAGAAGGTAGCCAGGGCACCGTGCATTAACAAAGAGTGTTGCACGTACACCCCCCACCCCAGCATTATGTGATGAATGCTGCTTCCTTAATGTCTTCATTGCTACGCTTTGGAGACATTTTATTGTGTGGAAAGATATTTATGCTGTGGCTGGTTGCAAATTATAAATTTACTCTACAAAAGTAGCACAAATTCAGGGATCTGATACATGTATGGTGAGCTGAATAAAGTATCTAAACATGTTCTTGAAAGCTGAAATATATTCCAAAGCTGCTTTTGTTTAAATGCTTTTGAAGGTTGTCAACAGAAACAAACAAGTGCTTATGCTCAAGAATACCATTACAAAATCATCGTAATCATTTAGGTCTTTTAGAAAGTCAGTCAGCAACTGAATGGATATGAAATTACTCTGCCCAGCCAAAAAAGTTGCACTTCAATACAGTGGAATTTTTTTCTTTTCCTTTATGTCTTGGGCAGATTACCATCTAATTGTCATTTTTATATTTATTACATGAAAACAAGGCTAAAAGAATGGACAGCATCACTACTGAATTTAATCGACTCTTTCAAAATATAGTACAGCTGTTACAAGCACATCTGAAATTACAGTACTGTGCAAATTAAATTAGTTAACAGTGTATAATACAAATGTGCTATAATACAGTCCAGTGCTTTGCATAAAATATAGCTTATTGTAGTTTCATTGCTGCATCTCCTTGGCTCGTTTTTGTTAGTTTATCATAAGCTTTGATGAGTCTTTATCTGTCTCTGAGAGAAAATGACCCCAATGACCCCAAACATGATCCCATCATGTTTTCTGCTCATGCAGTATTAGTCTCAGTGAGCTTTTTTTCATATGTTACCTGTATAAAAAGACCCTAAATGAACACGGTAAGTGGACTACTTGATTACCATAAGCAAATTATTTAAACAGTATTTGTACAGGAATGATTCTGCTTTTTGATCCACAGAAGCAGTTGATCACTGTAACTCCAGTGCATTTCATTGGCCTGCCCTTAGCTTTGATTATGGCGCATATCTGATATGGCATTGTTCCCGCAAGCTTATGCAACATCTCAACATTTATTTTCATCCAGATTTGCATACATTTTTCTCTGAGATCTTGTATTGAAGGTAGGTGAGCTGCACAGTCTACTCCAGCACATCACAAAGACTTTCGGTGGGGTTAATGTCAAGACCATGTGGTGGCCAATTCATGTGTGAAAATGATTCCTCATGCCACTGAACCACTCGTTCATAATTCAAGCCCCATGAATCTTGGCGTTCTCATCCTGGAATATACCCATGTCATTAGGGGCTAACCTGGCAATTCAGTAGATTCAGGCACTCAGCTGACTTTATTGCTGCATAATGTTGCTGAGCTGTGATAATGATCCAGTCAATGAGTTTAAGTATTTGCTGATTTAAATTCAAATGGTAAGTTTTTTGGCCGGTGGGTGTATGTGGATGTCTAATATTATGAAAACACTAAAATTACATTTTCCCTTTGTTGCAAACAATTTGGGAATGATTTGAATGCGAATATCCTTAGTAATCCATTCATTAAGTGATCTATCCATTTTCCAAATTTAATAAACGTTTGTGGGAAGGGGGTCCTGGTGCCCACCCCATGCAGCCTAGAATACAAGGCAGGGGAGCATCTTAGAAGGGATGCTAGTGAGAAATTTCTGAAAAGTAAAATGGAGCAATGGTTTCTGGCATATTTAAGAAAAATGGTTAACATTCCAACCTCCAAATACACATTTCAGGCAGGAAATTGTTTTGATAAACCATCCCTTCTAATAAGACCGATCCATATATACAGTTATATTCAGGCTGTAAGCTGTTGATGTATAATGCCCATTAGACGTTACTAGGTCCTGTCCAGTGGTCTGCCCTCCTGCAGACTGCCTTGTCTTTATGTGATTTAGGATGATGCAGACCATCACATCCTGTTGCATGGCATTCTTAGAAGACCATCTTGAAGCCATGCAACTGTCCAGGTCTTCTCTTTTCTCTGGAGTTTTATTTATTTTTTATTTTTTGCAAGCAGTTTGAGAAAGCTTTTCCAAGTCCGGAGACTTGACAGCACCCAATGCTGTATTTTTTGGCAAGTTCAGCCTATTTACTGTATGAGGGGCATGTTTGCTAACAGTGGGTAAAAATGTATTAACTGTGTTGTGTCCTGCCTGTCATGTGTCTGTCTGACAACTCCCATCCCATCCCCAATGTGCCTTACGCCAGCCACACCTGTTACTTGTTAAGTCCTTGTTAGTCTGTGTATAAAGTACCCGCTTGTCTCGAGCTCCCCAGTCTGTTGCTGTGTTCCTGATCCTGTTCCTCGCTAGTTCTGATGTCCCTTCTGTTTGACCTCTCGAGGTCCATTTGTTTCAGGTCCTTTGTATCAGTTTGGAACAACCCTCAGGCAACCCCACCAACCCTGTCTGGGTCCTCCTTCCTTCCTTAACTGATTGTTCTTAATATTATACAACAGACTCATAAGCATGATTTGGTTATATGTGTTTGTATCGATCTGTTCCGCTCTTTGTATTGAATACAAGACGAGTAACCATTCTAGCAAGTACTTTGCGCATGACCAACAAAACATCTTTAATCTTGATTTAGCTACTTGGCAAATTTCCATGATTACTTTTCACAATGCTGATTGTCTTTGTTTAACAGAAACTGGGCCGCAGATATACAATGAACTATTTGTAAATACTAATACCAAAGAACCAGCTGGGAGTAGGAGGGGCTTATGTAAGGATGGAATGCTACTACCATGACTTACAGTAGTAGCGTTGTAGTATTACCGTGTTATTCTTATTGCGTGGTTCTGCTTATGTCTGCTAAGCCTTGCTCACTCACAATGCTGAAACAGAGCCTTTGTAATATTCTAGCATTGCTTCATTATCTCGCAATAACAATCTTTGCATGTTTTCATAACATTGTGATAGTGTTGCAGAGCAATTGATTAGTTGTTAGCTTGAAGCCGATTAGTCAGACTGGGGCATGTTTTGGAACGCGTCAATGTTTCCCCCGGGACAGGATTTGCCAGATGGTATGGAACTTTGCCACTGAGTGAGCAAGCTGCCCCACCTCCACCAATGCCACCATCTTTCCGCATGGTGAGGTGAGCTGTGGAGATGTTGGGAAAGACGTACTTTGGCTCAAGATAATTAGCCTGTCATGTAACGTCATGGGGTGGTGCAGTGGTTTGCACTATTGCCTCACGCCTCTGGGACCAGCGTTTGAATTTCTGCCCGCCTCCGGGGGGTCTGTGTGGGGTTTTCTCTGGTTTCCCCCACAATACAAAAACATAGAATGCTAAGGTAGATTGGAGTTGCCGAATTGCCTATAGTGTAAATGGTCTGAGTACTCTGCAAAGGGCTAGTGCCCCAGGAGTTTCCAGGACTTTGTGATCCTGCATAGGACAACCAGGTATGAAAGCTGAGCCATCCATATCAACCAAGACTGATAGCTTAACTTCTGCAGATGGAATTAGCAGGCTTTATTTTCTTATTTATGCTATATATTCTGCAGCAGCGACATATGTAGCTGGAGAGCTCATAGCTGTTTCTGCTGCCTCTTTGTTCATCATATCACTCTTACTCATTTTATTTATAGTTTCTTAATTTTATTTATAGTGTCTCATCTTAAAATCATAGTGCTAAGGACGTTTTCAGTGTTATTTTTGATAAACTGTGACAATGTCTATTAATTATATAATATGCACAAGTGCATAAGTACAGCAGTTAAATAAAATTATGTCTAAATGATCTTCATGTTGGTGTAAAACTATGATATTATGATGCCTTTAAAAATGAGTCTGCTTAGCTATTTCAAAACCTCTCCTAAATCCACCTCCATATTTGCAGTAACCATCCAACAAAGCCCTGTTTTTTTTTAACTTGACCATTACCCCACCTCATAGTCAATACTGTACCTCAGTGACTTTTTAAAACCAGCTCAATTAATTAATGAAATGATCCATTGGTGAACGGCCAAGGCTTGCTCTCATGGATAGCAAGGTTGGGGAGGTGAGAAGAGAATTTTCCCGTGGGGATCACTAAAGTATTTGTTATCATATTGGGCACATTATCTCAACTGCATCTTTGTTTGTTTGCACACGATTGGCACAGACTATATCCCTACCCAGTCCAGCTTCTCTCATTTGCTGGCTGAGTATGATACTAAACAGCACTCCTCAAAAGTCTCCCTTAGAGATATATTATTTTGGAAGGAATTTTACTTAGAAAGCATTTGCTCATTTTGATTGGTGGGAGGTTATGTTGGGTAACTGTTGGGTTCTGCCTTGGCTCACTCTCACATCAGCAGGCCCAGCATGAATGAACGGGGTTAACTGTGACCCCAGCCTGTTTTGCCAGGGAGTTTCTGTCAGCCAGTAAGGACTGAACTATTCTTTAACGCATGTGGCCCACAACCAGAAAGGCTTTACTCCAAGGCCTGTGAAGGTTGTGTTTGCTTGGGGAACCCTTCCAGGGTACTCCCCAAGTCCCAGGGCCTACCAATCCACTAGCTGCTGACACCCAAGCCCGTGATTTGGCCGTTGCAGTTTTCCTGTCTGAGTTTATACTGCATAACAGTCCTGAATTGCTATTTGGAATGAAGTTTTGGAATTGTGTATTCTATGACAACTGTTTGACAGGCCTTCAACAAAACACACCACACTTCACATCTATACAGGCTCCGTTTATTGGTAAAAGGATTGTAGAAACGGGGAACAAGAACCCATTGTTTTCCGTGAAGTGAGCACTCCAGCAGTCCTGTTGAGAATACTTTACCAACCTGTTACCATGTTACATTTTATATTGGTTTGATGGCCCCAATGCTTTTTCATGCTTTGGGCTATGCTTTGAATAATGTCAACTTCCTGTGAAGTGTACTTTCCACAAGGCACCAAATTAAGAACTTAAGTCAAGAGATCGTTAACACTTAGCTTGAAACCTGTTTGAGACAACATCTGAATGAGTTTTGTGTTCTTTAGTCTGTTCTGTGACACGAAAATGTAGAAGGATAAGTAATGGATGTGAGTGTATGTGTCTGTCTTTGAGCAGATTAAAATCTGGGTGAAACCATTTGCCTGGATTGTCAAGGTGCTTACTTGTGGACCTACAGAATAGGCTGGGTTTTGAAAAGTGCTATTTTTAGGGTGTTGGCAAGATAGTTTTGTTAACACAAGCAGGAGTGGTGAGCTGACAAGTATCATGTTTACTTTCGTAGGGTAGGGATGAGCAAAAAAGGCAACAGCGGACTGGGCTTGTTTGAGCTGCATCCATGTTGCTGATTATTTAAAGGAAAACACAGAAAGCTATTTCACCTGTGCTTTTCAGAGGAAGAGAGAGAGAGCGAGAGAGAGTAATGTTCACTAGATGGTTACATCTCTATGCTCGTTCTCTGTGGAAAGCTGAGAAGCAGGCCAAAACATGGTGATCTTAGGACTGTATTTTACAACAACTACTGTACCAGTTGGCTGTCAGTTCACACCGTTGTGAACAACAATCTCCTTTGGCAGAATCTCTTGGGGGGTGGAATATTTTTTGTCCTGCATTAAACATCCACAATGGAGAGCTTTTTGGAAAAGATGTGAAAGAGGCAAGGAAAAATGTTTCACAAAAAAAAAAATTAACTTTGTTTTGGATTCTGTTTTCGGACTGAGCATTGCGCACTCATTACGCTTAACATCTAAAGAAGACAGGCTGGAACCCTCACACCGTGTCAGCGTCTTGTGAAATAGTGTGGAAGAAAATGCCAGTAGGGCCAGGGAGAGGTGCATAGTGGGGTTGTCAGTGTCATAGGCCTTAGACAAGAAGAATGTGTTTGTATGTGTATCTTGTGCTGACTGTGAAACTGGAAGCTGAAACTGCCTGTTTGTGAAGATAATTGCAACCTCCCCTGCTGACGAAATGGGATGTACCATGTCGGCTGCTCAATGCTGCAGAGTAGGATTCTGGGAAAGCCGTCAGGAATATCAAATTGAGGCTATACAAACAGGCTTACATAACTTAACATGGGGACATAGTGTAAAGGGTTAGCAAGGGTGGGGTGCCACTGGTGGTGACACGCTGCCTCTCCATCAGCCTAAAGGGATGCAGAGGAGCCCAATGTCATCACCTCTGAGCTCTCCACTCTGCACATGGGCAAGAGCCCCTGTCTTGACCAATGGGCTAGAAGATTGCCTTTTAAGGGGAGTTGCAGGAATGTATAAAACCTGAGAATTTCCTTTTTTCGTGGGTTCACTTCTTTGGAACGGAGATAGTCTCATTCTTTTCTGTGAACTCCAGGGTGCTCTGCCTTGATAAAGGAATTTTATCTTGCTCAAGTCGTGTCAGGTAAATTTACTTCATGGTTGGTGCTGAACAGAATTTAAAGAAGAGAAAAGTGAGCATAGGTTTTTGCTTCCCCTGTAGGACTGGAACGCTTACACCATGTCAGCGTCATGTGGAGTCACACTGTGACCCTTACGCAGTGTAGATGCCGTGTGGAGTTTTACTTTACCTCGGCTGACTTCAAAGGCTCCATCACTGCAAGATGACATAATTATGATGCACGTTATTTTAAAGCTCACTTCAAACGCAGGGTCATAAGAAATTTATATACCATCCCAGACACATTCTTCCAGGGCACAAGAACTTTAACATCTGTGTTCAATATTTACTGTAGTACATTACCTGGGTCCCTGGACTCTTTGTTCTCCCAGAGATCAGAGATGAAGCTTGCCATGATCTTCTTATCCTGGTCAGGGTTGTGGAGGGGCCTGGAGGCTGCATAGGCCCCAAAGCTGGGGTACAACCTGGATGGAATGTCAGTCCTTCACAGGGCACACACACAATTTGTACTCATATCTTTGCAAGGACTCCTCATTCATTCCTATGTGCATAACCCTAATCCCAAAAGTGACACACGTAACCCTTACCCAGCCCTAACTTTAATCATAAGAAACCAAACAAAATACAGGACTTCGGATTTGTTACTTTTTTGATAGTATTCATAGATTTGCATAAAAGTCTGAAGTAGTGAGGACCAAATATTACCTCACTAGTCACGTTTTTTGAGGATCTGCTGTACTTTTGAGGTCCTTTGGTTCTCACAAGTATAGCAAAACCTTTACACACACAGACACACACACACACACAATTTGGAAAGGCCAGTTCACCAAACGACGTCTTTGGATGACAGGATGAACAAGCTAATAACAAGATAATATTGTGTTAACTCTCTACACACAAAGTCATTCCATCACAGGGCCATTCCTGTAATAATTCGGACATACAGTACAATCCCTCTTAACTGGCCACCTCGGGATTGGACCCATGTCGTTTTGGCCGGTTAATCCACGCATAGCTATTTTCATTTCGGCACAAATTTTTGCCACGGATTAGCTGTTATCCAACTGCTTTAGCGTTTCCATTGAAACTACAATTCCTTTACGTTTTGTACGCATCGTAAGGGGAGGGAAACAAAAAACAGAAAATACTCCGCCCCCCTTCTCCAATTCAAATTCCGAGAATGTTTGCTTCAGTCATTCAAAAGTTGCGTTCTTCTTTTCGTTCTACATACTCTGACGTACTCTTTTTAACTCTGAATCGCTGTTTTATTACCCCCTCCCCTTTACTTGCTTTATAACTTAAATGTAGCCGGGGTGTGTTCAACAGCGATTTGGCACTCCACCCTAACCCTAGATCGAATAAAAGAACTCGGCTATACTCGTCGCAAGCTAGCCGAATTGATTCGTGGAAAATTCAGAAAGGAATATGTAAACGGAAATCACTTTGAGCGTAGGAGCCCTCTCACCTTCCAGGAAAGAAGGAAGTGCATACATATAATATGAAGAAGAAATCAGGATAAAAAAAAATAGATATTTTATTTTAAAAGGTCAGTTAATCCGTTGGCCGGTTATTGTAAGGCTGTACATAGGGCACATATATATATCCTCATACACTGAGCCTCGCTTTTATTCAACAAGACTCTGTATTAATGAATATGTAATCTCTTATAAATATCCAATGACCACTATTTTTAAAAACATTAACATTCCACCTGAAGAAGTATTTGAATATAGCACTTTAGTAACAAGCCTGGGAATACGGGATCATCCCTGCCAGCGATACGTAGCCTGCTAGTATGAAGCCGGGACTAAGCCTGAGAGGTCATCTTAGCGGGGACTACTGCTTCTGTAGCATGCTGTTCAGCTGCCTGAGAGGTCAGCTTCGCGGGGACCACTGCTTCTGTAGCATGCTGTTCAGCTGCCTGAGAGGTCAGCT
>JAODKM010000126.1:24841143-24862582 GCA_026780845.1 Petrocephalus sullivani
AGCAGGTGTCGCTGGCCATTCTGTTCCTTTCCCTGTGTTTCCCCAGGTTTAACGCCTTCCTCAGTCCCTATTGTTTGGCCAGCAGGTGTCGCTGGCCATTCTGTTCCTTTCCCTGTGTTTCCCCAGGTTTAACGCCTTCCTCAGTCCCTATTGTTTGCTTCTTGGACCGCTGCATCGGCCTAGTATGTGACTAATAACAGTGCATTGCTAACCAACATGGGGTCTAGGCTGGTCACAACTATGTCGCACATATTGGTTATCTGGTGCCCCATGATCTTAGAGTTCTGTATCGGTTCTTGTTTTTGTGAGTTTGTTAGTTATCCCTGCTTGTACCTAATCTCGTACCAGTGTTCCTAGTATCTGTTAGCATTTTAGCCTGTAATGCTTGTTACTAACCTTCACCTGCTCCCTCTAGCCCGAGTCCCTTGTGTGTGTAATCTGTCATGACCCACATTCTCTCTCTTGAGTAGCCTTGTTTTCTCTGCATAGATGTGCCTGCCCTTGTAACACATAGTATGTATTGGACTGTGTCTGCCTGTGGTCCATGTTAATCCCCCCTGTGAGCTCCCTGTTATGGTTAGTTAGATGGCTCTGTGTACCTTTAAGTTTCAGTCCTAGTTAGTTTCAATATAGTCGACCTGCATTTGTTATGACTTCTCGTGGTCTGTTTAATTTTATATGTTTGGTGTTTTGTTATTCGATAATAAAGTTCCCCTTTGCCCTGAGATCTGCATCATGGACCGTTATCGACAGCCTGTCATTACATATGCAAAACACAACACTGCAAGAAAACGCAATGTGTATAAATGCAAAATAATAGCAAAAATAGAAAAAAAAGGAAGATGTAAACAACAGACATGAAGGAAATTCAAAAACACAAAAAAAACAATTGTCTTCTCAAAATTTTATGTCTTCTTAATTATTTTTTTGCATTTTTATTCTTAATGAGTTTTGTTTGTCACTTCTGGGCCGCCGTAATGAAGGTTAGTAACGTGTATACTGTATGGCTGAGAAGCAAGTAAAGGCATGTAAAGGTCTTCTCAAATAAAAATGTGGGTCACTGGCAGGCCTCTTCCATATCTATTTGTGTCTTTGCCAGCCTGGATGGAACCAAAGGTCAGAGTCTTCTGGAACACATGGTGTATCCAAGCGAATTATGGGCTCACTGCATTTCGCCGCCATCACATCAGTTTACAGGATCTGGGGACAAATAAAAAAATCCGTCACCTATCTGGTTCTGAGAAGTACATACGACACCTGATCATTATGGATAACCTGTTGCAAACCCTACAATAACATTACTGCAATGTTCTGAGGATGTCAGGTCAATACTGGGGCTAAACTCTGCTCCACACTGGATGAGCCATAATAAAGCACTCAGCACTAAGCTCAAGTCATAAACGTGTTTACTTAGGGTTGAATATTCAAAGGACAAAATGCACGGCTCTTGTGTCTCGTTAGTATGCGTCCTGCAGCTGTATTGTTTCAAATCCCTCACTGAATGAAATAAATACCAATTTCGCTGAAATTATATTGTGAACTATACTGTCCTGATATGATTACCCCACAATAACACTTACTTGGATTCCTGTATAGGTCTACATATATATTAAATGAAGTAAACATTTTTGAGGCAGGCATCCATTTAAATATAATCCCTTTAGCACACAGTCCATCTAATTATATCAATTGCACAAGGTTTTACAGCCGTAAAATTAAATAACAGCAGTCTAATTAAAGCATTTGAGTCATTGGCATATGGGACACAGGAACAATACGAAAGTGTACAATTCTATTTGTTCCTGATAAACAAATAAGAACCATCTAGAGTTCCTCATGGGTGCTTAAAAAGCGAGTTGGGGAGGAGGCAGCACCCCCCCACAAGCCTTCCTGCAATGAAAAATGCACCAACAAATCAAGCAATGAACCTCTCTGGAGGGGGATCTGAAGAGACAGATTGGCAGGGGGAGAAGAATTTTGGTATTCTTTGAGCAGCTGAAGGGAAAATTTGAAATGGCATAAAACTGAAGTGAAAGGGAACTGAAATGGAATTTAAAGTAAAAGCAGATAAGCGGCCGTTTATGGGCTTGCTGCTGTCAGACCGAGACGGAGAATAACGCTGGGCTTGGGTGGATATAGTGCGCATTGTGGCATAATGCCAAACTATAATTCAAGAATAAGAAACAAGAAGAAAAGACTTTTGGAGTATTTCAACCAGATTAAAATATAAATAAAATAATAAAATATCGATTGTTACTATACTATATCGGTAATAGCAGGAATCTATAATACCAGGCTAACTGAAATCATCATATACCAATGGGAAGATTTATATTATGTTTGATATATTAGTAACATAATATTCACGAGGGTGCTTATTTATGTCAGTAAAATGAAAATACATTTAAATGAAAGTGGTTCGTATCTCCTCTGCCTCTCGGATCATGACCGTCAATTGAACGTGGAGTCAGTGTTTCCATGACTGAAAATGGTCTTATAATTATAGAAACAATATACTGATTTATATATTTAGGACCTTATCCATAGCTGTGTGTAAATCTTAAATTGGATAAAGATGAAGACATAAACAGATTTCAAGAGAGACCATTTGGGGAAAATGTTTCTTTTGCTATGTTTTGATCGTTACTTTTTTTAGCATGAGATCAATATAATTAATTACCTTTGACAAAATACAGCGGTAAAACAGTTTTCCACGGTTTGCTTTGAAATTACCAATGGAAAAAGAATGTTACAAAAACCCATGATGGAGAGAACATCTTTTCCTAAAGTTGTTTTATAAGCAAACTTTTTGTTGGGATATTAAATATAGTTCATTACATCTTACTTTATGGGTATAATTTATGTATAATTAAATTAGATGCAAAAACAAAAATGCCTGGTTGTAAATGTGCCCTTGGGGTGACTTTCTTTTTCCAATGGCGGCCGTTATGCATTTGAGGTTCTCTACAGGCTGATATGCGCTATTCTGCTGTGGCTGATTTGCATTCACCAGTATCTCTCATCATCCAGTTCTGTTTTCAGTTCTTTTCTGCAAAGATGGCATTTGAAGGCACACAAATTCAGTCTCCAGTTCCAGCAGGACACCCAGAAACTTCACAAAATACAAATTTTTTGCAACGCTTAAACAGTAGAAAGTAATCTGAATGGTGCTGTGGCAATGGCCACATATCTTCTGCGTGATTGGCCTCTTGGAAAGGCTTGGGATGTCCAATTGCTGGTCGTCTCACGCTGAGCTCATTTACACTGATGACACTGATGGCAGAACTTGAGCTCCATAATTTAAAGTGACTGGAAAGCATGAGAGCCAGACTTCACGGTCTAAATAGAGCAGCAGCCAGGCTCCGCAGAAATCCTGATTCCTCAATTACGAATTCTTGCGGGCACTCCTCCGAGCTGCTGATGATGATGTCAACTTTCCGATCTGTGCACCTAAACCACATACGCAACGTTTTGTGCCCCACGCCGTCTGTCTCATATGGATGAATTACAAGCAACAGTAAGTCATGTGAGTCGTACCACTAGGCTGGTGAGCTTTACTGATGTTCCAAACATGCAAATCACCCTGTAAATTCGTGGTAGTAAAAGAAGGAAAAGAGGGGTGTGGAATGTGGTGAAATTTCTGCTGAAAGTCGAAGGTACGATTTTCCTGGGCAAAAAAAAGGACGACCCAGGAATATCCACAAAAGCAATAAAAGCAGCGTACAACACAGACTCCCATGCTGCCTCTGGGATTCTTATGTAACAGCCAAACAAACTAATTTCTAACTTGTTTTGGTCATTCTCTCACATTCTCCGGTGTTTTGTGGCGTTTGTGCCCAAGTTGCTGAGCAATTGAATAATTACCCATGTGTGCACTTGGTTGTTGGGTAATGTGTAATATGGGTCATACGTATTTACTGAAATCCTTGTTGTCAATACATAGTAATCTATTCATCTTTCAGCCGCTGATCCTGGTTACAGTCACAGAGGGGGCTGGAGCAGAAGGCTGGGGTGCACCCTGGATGCCGGTCCATCACAGGTATGCACACACACGCACACGCACACATGCAGACTTGCGTACCCATGTAAATGGAGACCGTCCATTCATTTCTATGGGAAAAACCCTAGTCACAATCACAACACCCTTATCCCCTACCCAGCCCTAACCATAACCCTGAGTATCCAACCCAAAAACAAGACTTTGGGCATTTTTGCTTTTTTGATTGCATTCACAGATTTTTATAAAACTGAGGTTATCCAAATGGGGACCTGAAAGAATGTCCCCAAAAGGAAGGACATTTCAGATTTTACCACTTTGGGGACATTTTGGATTTGGACATTTGGATTTACCGGTAACTGCATGCCTTTGGACCGTGGGATAAAATTGTAGTTCAGCAAGGAAGCCAACGTGACACACAGAGTGACCCAGAGTGGAGTGACCCAGAGGGGATTCAAGTCACTGACACGTACGAAGCAACAGTGTGGGCCACTGAGCCATGGTGAGTCCCTATGAGTGTCAACAGTGACGATGACAACAATAATGACGGCAATGACGACGATAATAATAATAATAATAATAATAACAATAATAATAATAATAATGGGAACACTGTCTTTGGATATAATTGCTCTTTAGCAGGAGATTTCACTACATTCACAGGTAGAATCCAAATAGTCGTCCCTGTTTAAGAAATAGCCTCATGTCAGAAGCATTTTTACATTCTTGCATAGTTCAGCTGGACACAAATATAGCTGCACAGATACGATGAAGTATCCCCAACTCAAATGGCTGCTGATTGGCTGCACGGGGGTGTTACTGGTGACCGGGGGGGGGGGCATAAATTGCATAACATCTCCAGCAGCTTCTATAAGGGTTTGCAGGCCCATTGGTGGATTGGGCCTTAGTGGGAGTGGCCTGCTTTTTATAACCATGATGAGGCATTCCTTGGAGTGAGCCCTGCGCTCCCTTTCTGTCGGGAGCAAAGGGAAGACGCCTTGCTAAATATGGAGATCTCATGCACTGTAACCATGGGGCCCACATAATTCAGAATGACGCCAGACATGTGGCGACTTTTACGGGATACCTGGACATTGATCTACCCGGCATGAAGTCTTTCTTGATAACATGACAACAGGCTTAAAGACCCAACTCACTCCATAGCCAAATATATGTAATAAACTGAATATACTACTTGCAGAATTTGGACCAATACAGGTCATAGATTAGAGCTAATGGTTCTCAGTGTAAAAGTGTAAACTCAACAGCAGTCTTCTGTCTTTTTTATTACTCTTACATGTTTTACTGTCTCCATTCACTTTATCATTTATCAAGTTGTGTGATAGAGTCAGGACCTCAAATGTAAATATGTATCTGAATCTTAGGAACAGCTGTGTATGAAATTGGTTTATGACGTAAATATATTATTCAAGAACCGCATCAGTAAACTATAAAGACAGCCTGCATTACTTTTCCTGAAAATGATCTGCGTACAGCTGCCTAATGATGAATAATTGGTTCACCAACAGAATGAGTTTATGTGGCACACCCTGACATTAATAACTTTCTTGTTGACACACATTTATACAGGGAAATAGCACTGATCACATTTAGTCAAGCTGATGTTTGGTCCACAGCGCAGCTCCAGCTTTCTACAGCTACCCTCAGCATATTCAGATGATTAGCAAGGGATTAAGGTTGTTTGTGACTGAAGATAATCATGAATGACTCAGGGTGAGGACTTCGACCCACAAAGGACCCTCCTATGGAAGCAGTAATGGGAAAGGCCAAAACGGAGCAGGGGCTGAATGATTTTCAGCTCGCTTTTTGAGGATAGTACAACAATCAAGCAATATTTGTTAACGAACTTTGTAATAAATGACATACAATTTCAATAATAATGAACATTTGTAATCTACTTGCAGAAGTCTACAAATGAACATCTGCTGGTTGTACACAGATTTCCAGGATACTCGTATATGGCAGTTGATATTTCAGGCCTGGGTGACCTCCAAGACCAAGGTTGATTTCTGACTGACAAAGGATTCTTTGCTCACTCTTCCAGTTTAGGGGTTTGTAACTTGGCAAATAGATCAGAACTCCACCTAAGGGCTGATCCTATGCATATGCAGCTATTTAATTGTTATTATATTGGTTCTTTCTGTGTAGTTTTATCAACTAGATACATTTAAAACTGAGACTTCTAAGAAACAATATCTTTGTGCTTTACAGCTGATCCTTTCATTGCATTCTGGTGACTTCTGTATCAAAATGATTATGTGAATTTGTTCATTGGCAGTAATAAACCCATGATGGAAACTAGTGGACACTTTTAGTGGCTGTACCCAGGAATCCAGTGATTTTTTTTGGTTCAATGATCCATTTATTGTCATTTGTACAAGTACAATTGATTGCGTGCCTCCTTGGAGATTTAGACAACATATAATGAAAATAGATAAAAGACAAATAACATAATACCATTTATACAGTATCCATACAATATACAATATACATACAATGTAGAATAACATACATTGTACAAAATACAGTAACAGCCAAATAAGACAGCACGGTGCTGAGGGTTAACATGGCAGTGGTTATAAATATTCATATTGCTGTTGGGATGACTGAGCCTTGAATTGTGGGTCCTGATGGACCTGCAGCATCCTCTGGAGGGGTGGGGGAAGGCCTGGGCTGAGTGGCCGGGCTCTGGCGTTACGCGCCGGCTCATTTTCTGCACCATTAACAATAGCTTTTTTCTTGCCCTTCGGAACCCCGCTTTCAGACATTTCTGTGGATGCTGAAGTCGGCCCAGCTCTTCCTAATCGAGCACAGGCACAACACAAGCTGACTGTGAATGACGTGTGTTTGTTTGGGGGTTAAAGCTTTATTGCTGTCAAAAACAGAACAAGATTTCCCGGAAATCATTTGAGAATTGAGTCGTGCATTAGCTGGCGGGATGCAGGGTGGTGTTTGAAACAGGGAATGCTCTTTGACAGGGAAAAGCAGAGGCCCGCAGCTGCTCCTCCTGCCCGGTTTTCCCGCTGACGGCGGAATCCTGCCAGACCACTCCTTGCTTTTTGCTCCATGACTCAGCTATTGTATCAGGCATACTGCTTATTCACATCTATTTACAGCCCGGCCTGTACAGCCCCGTGACGTCAGCCGTGCCACATTCCCCCGGTCAAGTGACATGCTGGTGATGGTCCCGAGAATTCCCTCTCAAGGCGATGCTGCCCCAGCCTGGCTGATATTCCAGGGAAAGTCCTATGTTCATTTGAAATGTAACGCTGCCCTCCTCTTCAGAATGTGCGTTCGAATGACTCAGACCCTGCCAGAGTGGAATGTTCAGCTCCTAGACAGGACTGCAAAAACAAAGTGCTAAAGTGGTGGATTATGTGTGTGTGTGTGTGGGGGGGGGGGGGGGGGGGGGGGGGGATCCTGTGGGGGGGAGGGGGGAGGGTGGGGGAGGGGGGGGGGGGGGGCGGGAGAGGGGGGGGGGGGGGGGGGGGGGGGGGGGGGGGGGGGGGGGGGGGGGGGGGGGGGGGGGGGGGGGCGGCGGGGTGGAGGAGATCCTCTGTAGTGCAGACGGGAAGGGAAGCCGGATCGGGAATGGCCGGCTGTCAGCGAGAGGTGGGAGCTAACACATGTCGCTGAACTCCCTGTTCAGTCTGACATGGCGAAATTGCTGCTGCATGTCACTTATCGGCTATCAAAGAATTTCTGTGCAAATGGCGGCAGGTGAATGAGGCGCCCTAATTACTTAACTGCAGGTTAGGCCCTATAAAAGAAAACTGGTATCATATTCTTGAGTATCAGGTCTAACCTTACATGATATGAACACAGCAATACCACAAATAGTGTTAATGAATCTGTCTATTTCTAAATAACTCTGTTCCAAGTGAGCATCTGGAAATGAAATGAAATTACAATACGATCTCCACCGGATCTTCTCTGGGGCTTCAATGGTCATATATCACAGCCGAAAACCTGAATAAACAGTTCTTATTCAACTAGGTGGTATCTATACATTTGTTAAATGTCTTGTTATTCACTCTGAGTTAGCAAATTTATGAGATGTAATCCTGGCAATACAGCTGACTTAGAAAAACTTTAACCCTGTGAATCTGATGAAGAACTTTGCTAAACAGCTTAATGGGAGCAAAAAATGCAAGGCTATCAGACACTTGGACCCTGGAGCACCTTCAGATTCTGTAGGCCGCAGTATGCCTGGGTCACTGCAGCCCCAAATATAGCCGTGTATATAGGATGGTGTGTGGGTCAGCACTCTGTGCTCGTGATTGTGATTCTGCTGGTTCAGATTCCATGGCTGGTAGAGTGATGTCACCATTTATCTTAATGGGGACTCTGGCCGGCCCCACTCGCTGATCCTCATCATGTCGCTTTGGACAAAAGTAAAGTAAATAATGTAAAGGTTCAGTAGAGAATGGCAGTGCGGCTCGTGGATACCATTGCTAGGGAAAGACGCACATTTCTGCCTGTGGTTCAGCGGGCTAAGCCTCTGTGCTTGTGATCAGAAGGTCATTGGTTTGAGCCTGGTTTCCGAATGACAGCCACGTGTCTGTGGATCTTTGAGCAAGGCCCTTAGACCCCGGCTTCATGATTGCTGCTGTAGGTAGCTGCCCTTCACTGCCAAGTTTGCTTTCACCTATGTATGTGTCTGTGTGTCATGGAGAGTAAGTTGGGGTAGCCTCCCTGGAAGGTACAAAGAGAATTTCCCCTCAGGGATTGATAAAGCCTTATCTTGAATTAATGATTGTAACTTGTCCATTGTCAGTGTAAGTTGGTCCCCTGTGGTAGATCTAGGCTTCCTGTCGAGGGTATATCTGTGCCTTGGGCTTCCAGGGATAGGCTGCAGTCTCACTGTACTAGATAAATGGGTGATAATTGCATGGATATTCCCTTTTATATAAACCTGCATGTTTTAGAAGTACATTGGACAGCTTGCAGAGTGATTTAATTCTCAATCTATCAAGATTCATTAGTCTTGTTATCATATAAAATTAATATTCATTCATGGAGCTTTCAGTTTAATGGTATTGCTGACTTAGCTAATGTCTCCATTGTATTCTTATTTATCTATCTTAAATTCATGAAAATAAAGTTCCTTTTCATTAGTCTGGCAAGAAGAATGGTGTAAGTAAACACGTTATGTACACTTTTTATTTCCTTGATCGGGACAGCCCGGTTCATATCACGCTATCTGTATTTATTCAGTTTATTAAAGTGAAATGGGATATTTGCTGTAGACGTGACCCATGCTTTGTTTGAAAATGAATGTTGAGATACTCACACTCTCCACTTCAGCATTTATCAAAGGTGTGATCAAACAGTCTAAGTCCAACTCCACCTTCAAATTTCACAGTATTGGCCAGCTACTTTCCATAATGGATGGACATACTTATAGGCACTTGTATTGGGCATAGGAGGGCATTCTCTTTGCAATAAAATTTTAAATGACCTTATTTAACCCCTGTTGTCCCTCCAGGAACACAGGGCAGGCTGGCTTTTTCATGGTGCTTTTCCACTGCCACCGAGAACCGAGATGTACCCAACCCACACTGCGAACTGGCAGCGCGCCATTATGGAGTATGCGAGCCGTACCCGAGTCATAACAGCGCTGACATGCCCTGCCTAACTAGTAGGACTGAAAGTGTGACCCAACCACCATCTGATTGGTTGAAATGCATGGAGATACTGGTGCTCTGCACATAGATTATCTGAAGGAAAAAGCGCATATTTTAAATATTATTCATTATTACTCATATCACACATCGCGATGCATTTGTGAAAACTCTGAACTTCAGAATTTCCAACCTCCTATTTATAATAGTACTATAGAACAGTGGAACGGAATGGATTCCTAATGCAAATTTACGCGAGTGAATGCTAATTCCACTAGCGTTTGATACTTGCATAACTCGGCGATTCTCACAGATGTGCTAGCAGAAATTAACACATATAAAAAAAAAAAAATTGCACATAGTAAATCATGCTCTACACTGTGTGCACAGTAAATAAGTGTCTCTATGGTTGTATGTCACTGTTGCTCCCCAGACCCGGCACCGCCTTTACCGAGCCGGCCGTTGTGCAGTGGAAAAGCGACGCGAGCCGGGAACCACCCTGTAACTAGTCTCTCCTCGCGGCTCTGGTTCAGGTGGGTTCCTGCATGCCTGTGGAAAAGTGCCATTAGACTTTCATCTTCTTGTCTGGGTGAATACATTTTCTGTCTTTCTTCTCTGAATAAGGTTTTGCTTTTTCACTACTCTGTGAAGGGGCTTGCGAAGTAAAAATTTTCTGCACTGTGTCTAACGACTAGATCGATCCAATGTTCTTTTGGCAGAAATGATTTAATTTCGGAAGAGTAAAACTTGAACAAATTACAGTTGATATAAAAATAGTGACTGAAAAAATGAAACTTTTCCCCCTAAGCCAGATCTAGAACAATCTGGGTCTGCTTGCAACTTTGTGAATGCTATCTGGGTAGCCATGATGTTAGCATTAATGGCTGTACAGGCGAGCAGTGTCTATGGTGTCAGGCTCTCTAATGGACAGCTGTAATGATAAGAGCTTTTAAGGGCCATCAGTGAAGGTGAAACTGAGGGCGATCAGATATCCCAGCTCAGGCATACTGATGTCAGGGAGGCGGATGAGAGACATTCGAGAGTGGGGGGGTGCTTCCTGGGCCTGGCCCATATTGCGCTTGGCTAACTGTACAGGGAAGTATTGCTTTTTCAAATCCGGCACAACACTGTATGCCGAGGAATAACGCCTGGACGGTATTAAAAATTAGATTACATTGCAAAATTGGACTGCAAAAGCCTAGAGCTGCCTGGGTGCCGACCTGGCTACAGGGTGACAGTAAAATATGCCGGGGGTGGCAGGCTAGTGGTAGTAAATCTTCTTGCAGGCTAATTTTAATTTCCGGGACATTGCACTAGGGATGGGGACAAGACCACCTATAATGAGTTCGAGTCAAGACCAAGACCTTAAAGGGTCTAATCCAACTCAAGACCAAGACTCTGCGATTTTGGAGCGGCTGAGACTGAGCCAAGACCGAGTTTTCAACACCATGAATTTAATTAGACTAATCACCCCTTAGGGACAGCCTAAAGCAGAAACAAACAAAGGCATTTTTGCCCCTCCCCCAACCCAAAAACAAGGTCCGGTCAGGTTGGGGAGGATGTACTGGGACGGCGTGTCGCTGCATCCAACGCATGACGAAACACCTCGGGGTCCCAGTCCCAGTCGGCTTCCCACCACAGCCACCCTCCGGGAATGGCCGTCTATCTGCCACAGCCAGGTGCTACGTGGACGTTCCCTTGGCGAGGTCCAGCCGCTCAGGTCCACAGCAATGAGGATCCTGCAAGCAGGTCACCCTCAGGGAATCACACCACATGGCCGTAAGTGAGGCTCCCACCCAATGCAGGTAATGTGCCTCATCACAGAAACAGGACTACAGTCTAATTCAGAATTACAAGACAAACAGAATGGATTAGTGCAGTATACCATTCTGCACCATATCTCAATTCTATATTCTTATTCTACATAATTCATGGAAAAATATCGAATAACGATTTTTCTGACAGATCCTGTGATTGCAATTTGATTTGTGACATAGCTATTTTTTTAAGTCAAGCTTCAGTTCAGTATTCAGTGTGTAATGGATTTAAAAAGTATGGCACAGCATTGCAGCATGAGATGCCATCAGAATGTTAACTGGTCTATATTTTAATGTAACAATGAGAATTGTAACATGTGAATTGCTTCCAACAAGTATTTATTACTTTTTTAACCCTTGTGTACTTACCTCAGGTCTTAATATATTTCAATATATTTCATCAAGCCACAAGTGTCCGTAATTGTGGTTTTATCTAATACCTTATTCTTGAGCACTAATGACTGTTTATTAACAAACAAGATTACGATGGTCCTCTGATTCGTTGTGAACGCTATTGTCAGGTAATGGCACATATACTCTTCATACGCAACGATTAACTATAAATATAAGGCAAAATACCTTAAAATTGTTATTTTATGGACACTTACTTGCCAAAAAAGTGCTGGGTCTTCAGCGACCCAAACATAGTAAGATTATTGTATTGTTACATTTGCATTTTAGGTGGTGCGTTTGCGAAAAGCACTAGACCCCTTTTTTAACCCGTAATAAAGTAAATAATGTTTCCTGAATGTCCTGTGTACACGAGCCAAATAGAAGACAGCAATCAAACACCAATCACATAAGCTGTGTATGTGTCAATAAAGTGATAATAACACAAATAAAATAATAATAAATAAAAAAATTCCAGTACGAAAAAAGCATCTGACGCTGCATGGACTCTTACTAATTATAGTGTATCGTATAAGTGATTAATATGACAGAATGCCGTGACTGTGTAAAATAGATTTGTGCACTTGTAATTTAGTTTTGTACACCCGTACAGCAAAGTTTGCGAAGTTTGCAAAAAAAAAAAGTTTTGCACGCTTGTGTTTTCAAAGTGACAGATTTGCAACATCACACTTGTACAAATTTTCAGAAGCCACGTTTCAACTACGAACCGGCAAGTGCACAAACTTAATATAGGTGCATTGGGTTTCCCTCTAAAATTATGAGTCCAAACCATTGCAACTGTAGCCTGAGAACGAGTGGAATTGGTTTCTATTGTCTATTAGTATTAGTATATTCTATCTATCTTCTACTGTCTATTAGTATCTTCGGCGAGAGGGTGGTCTGGAGACCGACCTTGAGACCAAGACAGGACTCGGATTCTATAACACTACATTGTGCGTCATTGGCGGGTGTCAGGGAGCTTCTGTCAGTCTGCGGGAGACTCCTGCACCTTCCGGAAGAGGTTGGGTGTCCGGGCTGCAGGGCTGGCTGTCCCGCTGGAGCTTTAAGTTGGGAGACTTCAGCAGTAGCGGGCATTGTGTAATTTGTTTACTATGTTCACCCAGAGCTCTGATTGCTTTATTTAAGAACAGAAAAAACTATCCTGCTGTTTGTGCATTAGCCCTGTCCTTCTGCTCCTAACATGGCTAAAGTCAGCCGGCACACATAGCAATATTAGTAACTCCCTAATCTTTATTTTCTATCTACAGGTTAGTGAAAACCAGAGATATCACAGACTAATGGATTTTTCTCCACTTTCACCTCTAATATCCCTCCCTTCAGTGACAAACTTACCTTCTACACGATAGCTAGATCCTTCTGTTCTGTACCTAATTATTTATAGCCCTGTGACAGAGCTGCTAGTTGCCACTGGTTTTGTCTGCTGGCTGGAACTGTCCCAATACTTATACTGGCCAACTCAGGGGTGCAGTTGTGTAGAGAACAGGAACGTGTGGGGCACTCCATGCCTCCGGGGGGTACCTCTGATGACAGGTACTCTAATCTCATCTCTCTCATCACTTTAGTTCACTATTTCTATTAACGTCTGCACCACTGCAAACCGAAAAGCTTTTCATCAAACCTCCGCCCCCAAATCAATAGAAAACAGACCAAAAAAATACATATTTGTTCCGACTCATCTTCCACATTATATTTGTTTCACTATTTAACCATTTTTTGAGTGTTTTGCTGAAAAAAAAGAATGAATATCCTTAACAGGCCCGGCTTCATGGGGGGGGCCAGGGTGGGCCTGGCCCAACCAGCCTCAATATAGTTTTTTTTTTAATATGTAATTGCCCCCCCCAAAAAATCTTCCTGGCCCACCCTGTTACTGAGAGCTGGAGCAGGCCTGATCATTAACTTGTTTATAGTTTGAATGCCAAGCTTCGGTTTTCAGTAACAGCTCGATTCGTGTCTGCAGTTCAGGACACGTTGGCCACAGTGGCAGAGCACCACAGAGCATATTCTCATTATGGGCTTTTTAGAAACACCAATCCATGTAAGGAACATGCCTTCCAACTGTCAGAGGAAACCAATATTACCTCCTTGCATAAGCCCCCTGCTATACTCCAGCCATCGATAAAATTTAATTGAACATATGAATGTGTATAATATGTAATATTCCATAACAAGGGACACATGCTGAGATACCCAACAATGGACTTGGTTTCACCCAGTAGGATTTTAAGACTGTGGTTGTCATTCTGCGTCTGACTGGGGCTTGGGTTACCCTAAGCAACATCACCAGCAGACCAAGGCTTCTCAGTGACACACCAGGCTTCACCATAGAAAAGCACTTACAGAATTAAAAAACATGTATAATGTGAATATAGCTTAGCTATCAGATGTTACAGATGTTGCAATAGACTGACTGCAGCTGCTCAGAATCGCAGCTGTGGAAGAAATACGTGTCAAACTTGGTCTGTTTGGCAATAGACTTGGGCTGCATTTTCCAAATCAGCACAGCCCCAGCACTCCTATTTCCGAGTATCTCTCCGTATGAGTCGAGTGCTCTGAGAAATAAGTGGCCTTAGCCCCCCTAGACAAAACAGAGACTGGGGGATGTTTCCAGCCATGTGCATGAAACTGTGAAGCGCATTTGAAGAAAGTCTGTTTACTTCTCTAATCCACATTGGTTACTCTGATACGTTGCACCCTCGCAATGTAAACCCTCGAGGCTAAACAAAACGCTTCTTCACAGCTACACAAAACTCCAGAAAGCAAAGTAACCAAATGTGTCTGGAGCATATAAACAGTGTTCTTTCTTTAATTTCTCTCACTTGTGAAAATTTAACAGACATTTCTACGCATTAATATGTTTCCTTTTTTCATTAGAGTGTTGTTTTGAGTATTTCTGCTATTGTCTGAGGATTCCGTGGTGGGATAATCTTTTTTTTTCTGGTCATGTTCTGCAACTTGTCAGCAGTACTGCACTCAGTAATGAACAGATGTAATGAACTGAATTTCATATCTACACACTAAACTAAACTAAATACCCTGACCAGAGTTTAAAGAGGGGCTATGAAGATAAAATTAATTAAACAATGAAAACTGCAAAGACGGGAAATATTTCTTCGGTGAAAACACTCAAGCTGTGGAAAATCAGACTTCCTTGTCTGGATTATCTGCAGGCATTTAGCTCCAATCAAACTAAAATATGACCTGGGGTAAAATGCAGGTTATCGCCGGCTCTGTAAATAGGAGCTGCATGAAATGTTCCTGCCTGTTTTTTTCACTGGCTTTCTTTAATATCAGTTTTTAAGCTGTGCTTATCTGACCCCTATTTGTGTGCAGTGATAAAGCCTGGCTGAATGCATGTGCTGAAAACCATATTATTTCTGAAATTCGTTTTATTTTGATTAACATTTTTTTGGACCTCCGTGGTTGGATCACATTTGAAGATGTATTTAAATAAATTATTGGCACACTAGAGATACATGTCATGTTTATCTACAACTTTAAAATATTGTTGTCCTTTTGGATAAATTCAAGATAAATTTAAGAAGGCGTAAGATAAAGTATGTTGTAGAAAAGTTTTAAAGTTATAAGAAATGAGCAAAATCAGACGGCTATTCTATGCAAAGGAAAATGCGCACTGTATTCTTACTATGTATTAAGATTGACACTGCAACCTTATAATGGATAAATGGTTTTGGAATAATGACAGATGGATGGATAGATGGATGGACGGATGGATATTAACACTGACCAAAATGTTTCCCTTAATGAAAAAGGCAATGTGTGCAATGTATCATTCAACTACATTTTTCATCAATTCAATTAAATGAAGCAAATGTTCTATTGATCGAAAATAGCCTTCAAGGGAGGCCCCTGCCTTATGCTGCCTAGGAAAAGCCTGCTCCGGGCTCACTGCAAGCCTGTACTGGAGAGGTTTTACGGATGTTTGATCCTTTGCGTATTAGTTTACTACTAGCATCCTTGTTTAGACCTACATTATAGTTTGGCAGTTTTCCACGCGTAGTACGTCAATACAGTGCAATGCAGACGTACTGTCATTTTAAGGGACTTCGGGGATACCTCTTCGTGGGGAGGAGCCATGTGTTATTACGTCACGAGTGTGTGGCGAGCCGTCCAATCACCGGCGCCTCGGTATCCGCGCAGAGCCAAGGTGGTGGGTGTGAATAAGCGGTGTTCCCTAGTCAGAGGAGCACCGATACTCACTTAGCCGTGCGCCTTAATAATTCATAACCGGAGTGCGCAGCCAATCGGACCGCGTCTATGTTAATGCTCGCACTTTTAAAGCCGTTTGAAGTCTATGCCCTAGCATACTGTAGGGAGCGTGCCCGGGTTAGTGCGCCTTATCCAGGACAGAGACTCGCCAGCCGTCCGCCCTTTAACGCATCCGGCCGGATCTGCGACGCGCGTTTCTGCGTCTCTGAGCGGGCGCGCCGAGAATTACGGGGGCAGAGGAGCTGCGCTGCGCTGCGGCCGGGTGTCACGTCGCCATGTCCGCCGGGGACGCGTCGGAGCAGGGTCGGCGCTTCTGCGTGCTGTCCTGGGAGCAGGTGCGGCGGCTGGACTCGATCCTCGGCGAGACGGTGCCCATCCACGGGCGGGGCAACTTCCCCACGCTGTCGGTGCAGCCGCGGCAGATCGTGCAGGTAAGCGGGGCGGCCTCTCCGCTTGCACAAAAGAAACTACGCAATAATCCGCAACTATAGCTGCAGACTGTACCTCGGCGCTGCGCTATACGTGCGGGAGCAGACTCCGACATTTAGGACTGATGGCTGGACGATCGTGCCCTATTATTCCAACATGCGCCCGTCAATAAAATGAAAGCGCATATAATTAAAATATGAAATTGTAACGCTGGGATTTCCGCTAGAAAGAGCCGTATTACACATGCCGCTGTGCCGGAGCCGCGGACGGGGAAGTGCTAATGCTGGGGGTATTTTGTGAATGAGCGTCGCACACTCACGCCGACCCCCCCTTACCCAAGGTCTGCACTTTTTGCGTAAAATCCTCCCCACTATATATCCCCATTATAATCCACCACTGCCCTTATACATGTAATTTTAATTATAAGGCGTCAATTATTATAGCCGTTTACTTTATAATTAATTTCGTTTATAATCCTCTGCTTTGTACCCTATTGCCTCCATTGGGTTTCAGGCTACAATAGTGCTTTTTGCGGCGTTATAGTGACACGGGCATTTTCCGATCTTTCGGAAATGATTACGCAGCGCTTACTGGGGGGGTCCGGCCCCCATCTCCGGTGCGGCGGCCGGCTGTCTCCCTGCGAGCTCGCAGTACGACCTGCGTGTGAGCTGGAAACTCCGGCGAACCATTAGTCTGATGGATATTTGTATTCCTATTTATAGCACGTATTTGCTTATGAGAGTATTGACGTATGCATTTGCAATGGCAGCGGTAGATAAAGCCATTTGTTTATTCTGGGCAGAGCCGTATGGCGGTGGTGCTCATTCTACGAAATATGTCAAAGGTTCGAGGTTAAACCGGGGAGAATTTCATTGTATTGTTAAAATCTGCTTTTACACAAATGCCAAGGAAAACGTGAGGAAAAGCAAACTTATTGCTGATGTGTAATGTTGTACCAATTAAGCCCAAACTGTGCATCAGCTCGTTAGATGACGTTAGATTTTAGCGAGATAAACTGAATTAAACAAAATGGGATCGTATGTGTAGAGAGTCTGGGGTAGTTTCTGGCTGCATAGTTTCATGCTAGGCACTTCATGTTTAATTATAGATGTTAAAGTACAAGTTCCTTTATAGGTAGTTATTACTCATATAGACTGAAGCTGCTGGCTTGGATTTGGATTTGGAAAGGACAAAGAGCTCCCTGGATATGTGTGTGTGTGTGTGTGTGTGTTTCTGCATGTGCAGTGTGTACTCTCGCCTGTGCGCATGTGCACCTGCAAAGTTATCTCTCGGTCGATGTGGCCCCTTAAAACATTGTGCGATTTTGGGAACTGGCCCCTCGTTTCCTGGCCGGTGGGTGTCATGTTTAGACCTCTTTTAGAGAACGTTGGGCGTGTACCAGCCGTCCCCGTAACACTAGACGTGTGGATCAAAGCTTCAAAGCACTGACAAAACTTCACCTCAGTAACCGAGGGGGGTATGGGGGGGGGGTGGTCAGTAGTGCTGCCTGTGAGCTTCCCAGACTGTAGGCACACTTCTGCCCCACTGCACTCTCTGTGTGAATGGCTTTGCGATGACTGGAAGACTAATTCGTGATTGGTAGCCATTGCGTGGCCTTTGGGGTGGACTGGCATGCCCTCCTGGCCACACCCTTGTTTTCTGCCTCCTGGGATAGGCTACAGACTCGCACCATGACCCTCTACTGGCTACCACCTCTGCCTATCTTCTCATATAAGGCTGCCCATTGGACCATCCTGTGTGGGACTCGCGCTAGGATCTCAGACTTGCTCCAGTCTTTCTCTTTGGATTTACTCATAGACTGTGATTTGGACATTTTAAATTACCACCACTGTCTACTTTATAGCCTTTTCTTCTAGTCGCTAATTTTTTCCTGTATGTAATAGTGCCTCAGTTGGTTCACACGCGCATCATACTGAAATTAAAAAACATGTTTGATAAGTCCTGACTTTGATTCCTTACCTACATGTATGCTATCTCCTGGTATTGCGGGCCTCCTGATCCGGTGTAGTAACTGGTATACATGTTGTGTGTATGGAAAGGCTTTTCTAAATCCCACCCACCATGAAAACGAAGCTCTTCTCCATTAGACGTGGGGTTAGCATTAGCCCTTGGCACAATGTAGGGTTCACTCCAAATGTGATGGCAGGGATTATGTCCCAGAGGGTGCAAAGATTTGTCCTTCACCAGTGAACCCCTGTAAACACTAGTGGAGGTATTTATTAGGATCTCCTGTCCAGTGGAACATACGATTTTTGTGCCTCCCTGGCATGTTCTCCTCAAATGCTTGTTTAATTTTTCCACATGAGCTTCAACGTGTGTATTCGTCCTCAGTGGTTGAATCCTTGTTTTGCCCTCGTCTCCCTTCATGGAAAATTTCACTCCCTGTTATGACCATACTGTAAATGAGCACTTTCAAACTTGGTTTTAATGACAAGGCAAACATTTTAAAATATTAATGTACTTTCAGCTAAAAATGTGAATGGAGTGGCTAAGGTTTGAAATCCAGGAGCACTCCTGTCATAGTAAGTGACCAGACGTGGCAGACGTGTGTGACTGCGGTGCAGGAGCGCAGAAGTGATTCACTTGAGGGGCGTCAGCATCTGTGACTAGAATGCCACCACTCAGCTTCTAAATCTGGTGAGCGCTCTCCGGAATGCCCGGACGCAGCAGCTATTACCGTGGTCCTAGAATGCTGGGATGGAATAGCTGGAATGCTTTCCCCTCCAGTGGGTAGTCCACAGCCCGCCAAGCAGACCTGCTGGGGTCTGTCCAGGTATTGAGAGCCTCAAGGCTAGCCAGTGAGGCCATGCTTCTCATTTTTTTCAAAGGAAATTTACAGGAAACCCATTAAACACAGGTGCGATTTATTTTGAAGGGTTTATTTAGGTAGGGTTCATGGGTGTGGGATGATAAGTGAATACAACCTTTTATTGCCATTTCGTGGGCTTCGGCCAAAGCCAGGTGAAAGTGTGATATTACATATGCCTCAGTCCTTTGCTCACGTGACAAACTGTGACTGCTCTGTATATGGAATCCCTGTGAGAAGCGGCAGAAGTGTGAGCTCGCTTGTGACACGTTTCTGCGGCCGCGGTGCCTTGCCAGTGCGAAAGGCGCGACTCGATCCATTACACGCAGAGCATCTCTTTCCGCCTGTGGTCTCCCTGGTTTTTATTTGGGGGGGGGCAGTTAAGCGGAGAAAGGAAAACTGGAAAAGTGACCAGTCCTGATATTGATTTGCACGCTGGAATTGTTTCACCACAGACCATATTTCATTTGCAATTTTTTTCCCCTGCTAAGGTTTGGCAATATCTAGGGTCTTTTTTTTTTTTTTTTGGCAAATGGTCTTTGATAGAGTGTCATGTGTGAAGAAACTGTTTTTTTAAACAGGTGTCTCATACTTGGCTCTTGATTGGGAGTTGGGTAACACTGAAGGCCCACATACACATGGCATTGCAGGGCTTGATGGTGGACCCTTGGATTCGGTTATGATCACAGAATATGCTGCTTAGTGAAGTTGTCGATATTAGGAATCTCGAAAGAATAAGCCGTGAATCTGCCGACAGAAATGAAAGGGCTGCTAACTTTTGCTTACTCCTTGTCTATAAAGTCTGATAAAGTTTAAAGTCAGTAAGTAAAAAAAAATCATATGACCTGGGATCAGAATAATGCGCCGGACTTCATTAATCTAACTGTGCAAATGAGGAGGCGTCCTTATGTGTGCGACGGGACCTGGCATCTGCCCGTCCTCTGCTGTGTGGAATGTCCGGGAGCATCTGCCTCTTTGCACAGTTTATTTTTGTCTTTGATTCGCTCATCTTTTATGAATGTGCCCCCAGCTATACCTGACCTTTTAAAATTGAGGGGAAAAAAATGCTTAAAATCTAAGCTCTGGCGGTAGAGAAATGAAGCCAGTGATCTATTATAGAGCCACACGCTTTAAGAAGTAACGTGCTGATGCTGATTTAACCTGAAGGGATTCCACTTGGAATCCATGCTCAGGCAGGCTCTGGCTTGTCCTTTCCACAGACAATCTATATACACTTACAAATGTCAAATTCTTGAGATCGCCCTGCTGGTAACAAAGGCTTGGGAATTATCAGTTTATCAGGCTTTTTAACCCACAGAACATGATGTGCGTGTTGTCTGTCGCTTTGGTTGGCTAGTTAAGCACTGAGTTCCCTTCAGAGTCCCGTCTGCTATCATTTTAAGTTGTACATGGGCATGTGTGGTCATTAAAAAGCAGCACAGTATATGCTCTTGAATTTTTAATTACTCATTAATTGCCATGATAATTTAATCTTTACGCCATTATTATCTTTTGATGATCAAAACTGTAAAATCAGGTTTATATTTGCAGGTACTTTTTTTTTTTACAAGTTTGTCGATCTCCAAAAAATGTACAAAAATACAAAGGTGTTCAACAATGGTACTAATTGATCTTTGATGCTAACAGCTCAAGGGGAACCTTGTTACATTTCTGGATATAAGATAATATGATATTTTAAATTATAGCAACATGTCTGTTATTTGGATTTTTAGCAAGTTTTTAGGATATACAAAGCTGCCCCCCATCCCTGCTATAATAGCCTATCCCTGCTGTGAGACGTCACGCTACCCAGCTTTCTTTCCACACTGGGGTCTTGTGGTAGGCTGCCGGCTGTTTCATTGCCAAGTGACCCGCCATAGAGTAACAGGAAGGAAACGGCGCAAAGGCCAACATTACCTCTCTCGTGTCTTTGATACTATCCTGCGAGAGCAGCAGATTGGGATCAGGCGTGGAGAATGAACCTATGGGAAAATATTCAAGACTAACCTCAGCCTCAGAGGCAGAGTAAGGCGTACTGTAGGCTAACCTAGGCTACACCCTCAGAGGCAGAGTAAGGTGTACTGTA
>JAODKM010000126.1:24862682-24875483 GCA_026780845.1 Petrocephalus sullivani
ACCCTCAGAGGCAGAGTAAGGTGTACTGTAGGCTAACCTAGGCTACAGCCTCAGAGGCAGAGTAAGGCGTACTGTAGACCAACCTAGGCTACAGCCTCAGAGGCAGAGTAAGGCATACTGTAGGCTAACCTAGGCTATAGCCTCAGAGGCAGAGTAAGGCGAACTGTAGGCTAACCTAAGCTACAGCCTCAGAGGCAGAGTAAGGCGTACTGTAGGCTAACCTAGGCTACAGCCCAGGGCCTTGGCAAAGCTGGGAAAGGTTACACTTCAGAGTAAGGCGTACTGTAGGCTAACCTAGGCTACAGGCCAGGGCCTCAGCAAAGCAGGGAATGGTTACGCTTCTTAAATTTGGCCAACCTTACCGTTGGCACCCCACGCTTTGATAAGCGCATTATCGGTATTTTATCGTTTTTGATTGTCCTTTTGGCTCCAAAAAGCTGAAATGGCCACCTTGGGGGTCCCCCTGCCCATGTGCGCTTAGGGTCCCCAGAGGTGCCAGCTCGCACCTGTCGGAGGCGCTCTGTGGTGGCCCCGTCTTCCTCCATGTGATTCCAGGAATAGGTTCCAAATCAGTATAGCCTTGGTTCTAGGGGGCGTTACTGAAAATAGGTGATGGATTACATACTGGAAACCTAAAGCGATGACCGTAGAGGCAGAACCAGAGCAGTGTAGTCATGCCTGAAGGTGACGACACGGAGGGTATAAGCTGCTGGGGCTGGAACCCAGTGTGTGGCTGACAGCACATGGCTCCTCCTTAGCTAATTCATGTGTGTAGCCGGAACATGTGCTGCAGGTATCACCTTTAAAGGTACTGGGTCGGCCTTCAGAACTGTCATGAACCTCTGGCTAATCAGCCGACAGCTGTAATGGGAACCTGGAAGATCGGGAGGTTCCTCTAGCTTTCATTCTCCACAGGTTTGTCTTTTGTTGTACTAGATGCCCGAGATTTATTTATTTTTTTATTGGTTCGACACCCAGCTTTGCTGGGACCCTGAACTGTGTGAGCGCTTGGAAGAGGGATGAATGGATAGATGAGTGCTTTGATCCTTCTATTGTCCTAGAAGTCTCATGCCTTGCACACTGTAGTATCCCTTCTTGTGGGATTTTATTTATTTATTGATTTATTTATTTATTTTTTTTGCCCATTTCTTCCCCCGGCTTCTCGCCATTTCTCAGATCCTTCTCAACCTGCTGTTCTCTTGTTGCTGGATTGTCTCTGTAAACTCTTTGGCCAAGGAAATCCGGTTCTTTAAACACCGAAGGGTAAAAGCCAATGGAGGGCAGTGACCTCTACTGCCAAGGTGGCAGTCAGTGTTGAGGTATGGGTTTGAGGAAGGCCGGCTTTGCGTAACTCTCCTCATGGTCCCCCGTTCGCTGAGTGGTAGAGCCCCGAGTCACCATTGGCTAAGGCTGTGGAGGTGCGTTCTGACATCAGACATCATGTCCGTGCCTCCAGTCTAAACAAACTCGTGACCCATGCTGCCTGTGCAAGGTTGTGATGTCATGGAGAGGACAGCTGCTTCACATGGATGGGCCCGTCTTCCACCCCTCGCCGTGGTAGCAGGCCCACGCAAGTCATCCCATAACCGGAAAGCAGCTGGCCCACCCCTCGCCGTGGTCGCAGGCCCACGCAAGGCCCTAACCCAGCGGTCACTAACCAGCCGTCCTCCGGGGTAGAGTTCAGCTGGGTGTATGCGGGCCCTGCGGTGTCAGTGACAAGGGCAGGGAGGTGCCGGCCGGCGGTGCGTGGTGATGTCAGAGGAGCAGGCCGGCCAATGAGGGCGGCCGGTCGGTCGCGCGGTTTGGCTCGGCTCCAGCCCGGGCTCATTTGCTCTCTGGGAGTGGGATGGGTTTATTGACAGAGGCCACAAGTTCACCTGGCTGGACGGCTTCGGGGGGCTTTGTGTGGGAGGCAGATCGATTCACTTACGGTAAATGTATGCATGTCATGCATGCGCTCAGTGGCGTGGGCAGCGGATGTGTGCCCACCCCCCCGTTATGTAACGCCTACCCCCTCCTCATTCGTTACCCACTTGGTCACACTCCCACCAAATTCCCTCTCCCTGACCATTCATGGTAGAAGTGTATTTGTTTTGATGTTCACTAGCAGCTCTTTTGCTGCTGTTATACTGTCACCCTACGCCTCTCTCTTCTGCCTGTGTCCAGGCTTGCCTGTATATGCACTAACATGGTCTCCGTCTCCCTAGGTGGTCCGGGCACGCCTGGAGGAGAAGGGCATGGTGGTCCGCGACGTGAAACTCAACGGGTCAGCAGCCAGCCACGTTCTCCACCAGGACACGGGCCTCGGTTACAAAGATCTGGACCTGATCTTCGGCCTGAGGCTGGCGGATGACCGGGCCTTCCGTCTGGTGAAGGACGTGGTGCTGGACTGCCTGCTGGACTTCCTGCCGGCCGGGGTTAACAAGGAGCGGCTCACGCCCCTGACCCTGAAGGAGGCCTACGTGCAGAAGCTGGTGAAGGTGTGCAACGACACGGACCGTTGGAGCCTCATCTCGCTTTCCAACAACATGGGCAAGAACGTGGAGCTCAAGTTCGTGGACTCGCTGCGGCGGCAGTTCGAGTTCAGCGTGGACTCCTTCCAGATCACCCTGGATTCCTTGCTGCTCTTCGACCGCTGCTCCGAGACGCCCATGTCGGAGAGCTTCCACCCCACCGTGGTGGGCGAGAGCATGTACGGTGACTTCCAGGAAGCCCTGGGCCACCTGCACAACAGGACCATCGCCACACGTAGCCCCGAGGAGATCCGGGGCGGGGGGCTGCTGAAATACTGCCACCTGCTGGTGAGGGGCTTCCGTGCGGCCTCCGAGGCGGAGATGAAGTCGCTGCAGCGCTACATGTGCTCGCGCTTCTTCATCGACTTCCCCGACATCGGCGAGCAGCAGCGCAAGCTGGAGGCCTACCTGCAGAGCCACTTCGCCGGCATGGAGCACAAGCGCTACGAGTGCCTGGTGACGCTGCACCGCGTGGTCAACGAGAGCACGGTGTGCCTGATGGGCCACGAGCGGCGGCAGACTCTGGGCCTGATCTCGGCGCTGGCGCTGCGGGCACTGGCCGAGCAGAATGTTATCCCCACCGTCACCAACGTCACCTGCTACTACCAGCCGGCGCCATACGTGCGGGACGTCAACTTTAACAACTACTACGTGGCCCGCGTACAGCCACTGGTGGCTTCATGCAGTAACTCATACCAGACCTGGCTGCCCTGTAACTAACCCGACGAGGCCGACCCCACAGACTGCTGGGATATGAGTCATGTGACACATGGGGTGGGGTGAGGTCAGGGGCTCTCTTTGGTAAGCTCAGTGTTTGACAGCAGTGATTTATATAAAAGTTGTTTTTTTTTTATTTTTATTTTTTTCCCCATTTTGGAGCAAAAAAAAGGTGTATTTGCTAAATGTGACTTTTCTGTGCTTAGTTGAACTTTACTGCTGTACATCAAAAAAAAATCTTTTTTGTCATCGTTGTACGAATGCAGGTCCTTTTATATGTACGCAGGAGGGTCAGTGAGATGGGCCGCATTTTTGAAGTAGCTTTATCTTTGTGTGTATTGAAATTACCATTGAAAGAGACTTGTATGTTTAAGAAGGGGAATGAGAGGGGGTTTTGAAACTGTATTCTTTTTAGATTGTGGTTTCAACGGATCCTTACCTCATATATGGGATTTAAAAGGACCAAAGAGATGTAATGTTTTATAAAAAGGGAAATTACTGTTGTGATTCCAAGTGCCTAAAACAACCAACTTCAAAAATAACCTCTTTAAAGTAATTGTGCTGTATAGAGAAAATTATCATCTATATTACTGTAAATCTCTATTTTCAAAGACGCAGGTGTTTGTTTTCAACCGATTTGGAAAAAAGAAAAAAATTAAAACCCCAAACTTGGTGTGGTCTCAGTAATTGTCTACATGTACATAATATGGCATTCCGTGCATTAGCTGACATGCACGTAATCATATGCACAAGAATATGCGTGTGCATGAACCTAAAATTTGTCTTTTATATTTATACACACATATAAGAATGAAAATGCAGCATTCTATTATCATTACAATCTATAACATATAAAAATATTGTAAGTAAAATTTAAAGAATGTACCATCCCGTGATTGATAACAGCTTTTTTTACCCTTGACTGTTCCAGCAGTCTGTTCATAGGCTTCAAAAATTTATTACAGAAATGTATTCCCACAGAGACGGCCTTATTAACCTCTCGGCATTATTCATTGCTGTGGCACACGCTGCAGAAATAACTCAGTTTTTCATTTTCGGTTTGCATTTGCCAGCTGGCCTAATGAAACCCGCTGGCGGACGTCAGGGAGGAGTGGAGGCAGCGGTGGCCTCCTTTGTGACAGGCGCCTGTCTGCAGACGGTCTGCGGAACTAAGCGCGGGGGCCTGGCGGAAGCCACACGCCCGGCCCTGCCCTCACACTCCCACTGCCTTTCCCCGCTTACTGACATTTGCACATTTGTTTGCACAAAGCTGTCCCGACAGCGGCAGTCGTGACGCCCCTTGTTTGCTGTCACGCTTGCATGCCTCTGTGCCGCGTGTGGGCGTGTGAAGTTGCCAGAGCAGCGCCGCGAGACGTCCACACCCAGCACGGGGCGGCCCTCCTTTCCATCTTCACGCCTGCAAGTCCGGCGAACACCCCCCAGATAAATAAGACCCAGCATCTGTGGTGTGTCCCGTGAAGCAGGTCGAGTGGCTGGAGTGGAACCACTAACCTGAAGTGGCCAGAAAGGGTGGAAAGAAGCTTTGGTGTCACAAAAATGTTAATTTTCACACAGAAGCGCACTGTTGTGTGCTAGCTTCTGCTGCTGTCCAATCAAACCAAAGCCAGATGAACCTTGCAGATTTTTTCACTTGTCACATGGTGACATCCGAGGGACCAGGATGATGTGCTGAGCAGCTGGGGACACTCAGGACAAGATGCCAGTCCATGACAGGGCAGAGTGCAGGGGACACCCAGGATGGGATGGGAGTCCGTCACAGGGCACGAGGCAGGGGACGCCCTGGATGGGATGGGAGTCCGTCACAGGGCACGAGGCAGGGGACGCCCTGGATGGGATGGGAGTCCGTCACAGGGCACGAGGCAGGGGATACCCTGGACGGGATGCCAGTCCATCACAGGACCCGCACTCACACGTAGATGGGCAGTTCAGAGTCACAAATCTGCCCCACTCCATGTTTTTAGACTGTTGGACCCCAAGAAACCTCACCCAAACACAGGAAGATCATTAAAAATTGGCACGCAGCCACGTCGCTGCTGACCATGGAGGTACCGCACCGCCCCGCAGGCGTGACCGCCCCTGCTTCATGGCCTGCCTTCTGCCGACATGATGTCGTCGCTTCATCACCGCTGCCTCTCTCTTGGTGGTTGGCCTCCCCTTTACCAGTGCTCCCTGTCACTTCTCTACAAGGCGTGGGGCTTTACTCGGGCCTATTGGTGGGGGGGGGGTGGCAGCCCAATACAAGGAGGAGACGCCACATCACGTGAGGAGGAGTTCCTAGCGGCATCTGCGCCTTGAGATGGATCACGTGTGGCGGCGTCCCGCTCTGAGATCAAAGCGCACGCACGCATTTCTCCTCTGCGGCCAGCCGCTGCGGCCATTGATGCGGTTCTCGCTTCCGCGGCATGATCCATCGCCCTGCCGGCTGCAGCTTGTTCTGATAAAGAGAGTCATGGGGGCTAAGCGCAGCATCGTCAATCACGCTGTCAATACCACTTACGCTGCGCTCCCTTACTGGCTTTCTGCAAGTAGTCATCTTCCTGCAATATTAGGCTGTTTCGGGAAGGAATGTTGTGGAAAAACTTGCAGTATTTCAAGTACAAACTAACAAAAGTCATCTTCGAAAACTGGAACACCCTCATGCAACTTTTCATCCAGAGAAATCTACACAATTTATGGATTAATGTTTTGAACCAGTGAACAGGTTTTACTGCAAATATTCAACTAGGGTACCTTCATCTTTGGTAGGGCAACACAGTCCAGTTTGGCGAGGCTTCCGCCAGTCTGTGTCTGAGAAAACCGGCTACATACGCCTCAGCTAGCCGCCCAACCAGTAGACGGGCGACTCATCTAAATACAGCGCTTTTTTTTTTGTTTGACGTTTACCCGAGTAACATTTTTCGTAACATCAAGCTAAGTACACAAAGTCCCCATGAACACAAAGGTTGTCTTGAACAAAACTCTTTCCAGGAAGAGCCTGGGTTTGGGCAAACACCTTTTGAACCAGGCATACCTGGCCTGACACCCTACGCCATGCATTGTAATCTTACCTGGGGACAGGCTGCATTGTTTTGCACAGTGAACAAGGCTGCGTTTAACAGAAACCCACTTCAAACTGACGGGAGCGGCTGGGAACTGACGGGGGGGCATTATGGATTCTGCTCCTCTCTTTGGATTCTGATATAGAGCTTCCCATTGACATTAGCTGAAATATTTCTCAATAACATACCATGAGCACCGATAAGTACCAGCCTTCCTGATTTTTGACTGTTGGCGCAAAAGCAGGGTTGCTCGCTGCACCACAGTAATAAATTTGCATTATCATCTTTGGGGGAAAATATTTCCAAGAGGAGTTTATGTCATTTCAGGGTTCGCCAACAAATGAGAGTTCTTCTTTTGTGGTACAAAGGTGCACGGATTGCTGAAACCCCTGAAGTGCTTTGAGGTCTGTGTCCTTCCCGAAGCCTGCCTCTCACTCTTACTGGGATCAACGCCCTTTAACTGAGACTCCTTAATCATTCAGTCTGCAGAATGTGAAAACAAAGGCAGAGGGCTTAGACCCAAATGAGAGCTTCTGTGTCATAAGTGATTTAAAAACTCTTTGGTGGAGAATATTAACCCTATTAGTGAGTAATCATTTATTTATCATGCTGCATACATGAAAGGTGCTCTAAGCTTCATTTTATTAACAGCAAAAATTGCTAAAACTGGTAATGGTGCAGTAAAAAATATTTTCTAGTGAGAATATTGATTTTTCAGAACTAAAATCTGTTCAGGATTCAAAATGTTCATGCATAGCTCAGAGCTGATAGCACTGGTAATGAGCATTCCTGCTTAGCCCTCTCTGATGTTACCAACAACCAAAGCGTATGTGTGCTGCTCGCCCTGATTTAAGCGCTTCCATGCCTAAACCTGTGGTGGAAAAGCAGTACGGGAATAACAAGGGATTTCAGGCTTGGAGTAAAACCAAGGGCTCAGAATCTCCTTGTTCCTCTAGCAATTTATGGCGGCCTCGGGGTTCTGAGAACTGGAAACAGCAAAATATAACTCAATAAAGATCATAGCAATGGACTTCAGAGGTTTTATTTGTTATCAATAACGAAAAAACTTGTTATTCTTATCATGGGCAGGTTTATCTGAATGGTGCATTCGCTATTCTAAATGTTTGCAGATGTGCTTCCAGAAAGGAAGAGTTCCTCCGCTATTGTTATTTCCTCACAGATAAGAAGACCTCCCAGTTTTCCTTATTAAACGCTCCTTCCCATGCCCCCCCCAGAGAGTACTACGTGCTTGCAAGAAGCCATGAGTTAGACTTGGCTCTTACCAGTGGGGCCCCGTTAGTGGCCATGTGCAGCTGACCCCGTGCTCGGTCGCTGGAGAGAGGGAGCCATGGCTTCTTAGCACTCCAAAGGATGTCTAATACCTGGTCTGATGGAGACTCGAACCCAGGTCCCAGAGGTGCCAGGCCCCTGTGCTAACGACCTTTCCTGAACTTTTTATTTAACTCCCAGTCTTGCCTTTCTTTCCCAGCCCTGGTCTGCTCTGTTAGGGTGAGTATGTGGGATGCAGCTTGGTGTCTGCCCTGCCCCCCCCACACCCACCCCCCTGCGCCTCATCCCGTCGGCTGGGCGCGGCCGTTCCGAACACTCCGCTCAGGGCCAGACGGCCCCTCTGAATCCTCACTGACCACTTGCCTATAAAAAGCACCCGGCATCTCCACCAAACCCGAAATGTCACCGGCGGCTGCCCAGGCAGCTGTTGCGCCCTTAACCCTCTATTAACCCGCTATTAACCCTCGGATGCCCGGGCCCGCTCACTTCCTGTATGCATCACGCGATCATGGCTAGCAGTATGATCGCTGCTGAGTCTCTGCCTGGATTTAAATGAAGAGGATAGTGGGAGGCGGATAGATGTTGGCGGTGTGCTGTCGGTGACTCTGATCCACGCAGTCGCCAGCCTGCCACTTCCTGGCTCTCTGACAATGAACTTCTGTGACATACTGGCAAATACACTGAATAAGTGTTTGGTGGGCCGGAGTCGGTGAGTCACGCGGAGCACGCCGCCCTCTCTCCTGTCCTTCCCCCGTGCTGCTCCGGGGCGGCAGCATGGTGCTGCTGAGGCGTGCGCTACCAATACCCGTCTTGTTGCCCTTTCGGCTCGACCGATCCGGGCCTGGCCTCCGCTTTTGGCTTCCTGGCCTTTAAGTCCTGCGACCGTCACAGTGCCATTAGCAGCAGCTGTGTGCGGCTGTGTGTTTCTGTGCCTGTGTGTCTCTGTGCCTGTGTGTCTCTGTGCCTGTGTGCAGCTGTGTGTCTCTGTGCCTGTGTGTGGCTGTGTGTCTCTGTGCCTGTGTGTGGCTGTGTGTCTCTGTGCCTGTTTGTGGCTGTGTGTCTCTGTGCCTGTGTGCGGCTGTGTGTCTCTGTGCCTTTATGCAGCTGTGTGTTTCTGTGTGCCTTTGTGGGTTTGCATAGATCACTTCTGAGCACCAAAATGTCCCCAAAGTGTGGTAAAATCTGAAATTTCCCTACTTTTGGGGACATCTTTTCAGGTCCCCATTTGGATAACCTCAATTTTATAAAAATCTGTGAATGGAATCAAAAAAGTAAAAGTGCCAAAAATCTAGTATTTGGGTTGGTTACTTTTGTGTGTGCATGTCTGTGTCTGCATCTGTGTGTGTCTGTGTGTGTGTGTGCATGTGCATGAAGCTATTTGTTTTAGAATGCCCACTTCTCCTTGTGCTCCAAAACATTATCTCCTTTTTTCATTTGAATGCCCCTGGTCATTAGCTATCTAAATATAATTAGCATTCCCATCTACTATGTGCATTTCTCTTGCTCCATATACATCTGCACGCAACTCGCCTGAGCAGAGGGACATTTTGTCCATCTTGGTTCGGCCGCTGTTTGCTCATGGTGCGTGCGTCAGTGTGTCTGGCCACTAAGCCTCACTCTGGCCGGCTCCTTCCCAGATGAGTTCAACTTTGCAGCCCTGTAATAAGAGAAATAATGAGCTCTGTTTAACCCGGTTTCTGAAGGCCCACTTTGCTCACAATGTTTTCATTTTAAGCAGCCTTAATTGAATGATCAGATATGATGGAGATGCTACATGGAGCAGATGTAGGTGTAAAGTCAGGTGATTGTGACACCTACAGGAGGTGCAGAAGCCACTGGTACGGCTGAAGATCCAGGTCCTGATCCCTTCACTGGGTTTATGGGAGCTCCACAACCACCACAAAGTCATCTATAAAATAATCTCTTGAAAGAATAGAATAGAATAGAATAGAATAGAATAGTGAGCCTTTATTGACCCTGTGTGGAAATTCCCTTTACCGTTTTACCCCATTTTACTCTCCATGAAGCTTGGGAGTGAGAGTGAAGAGCAGCCACCTAGTGACACCCATGGAGCTGGGAGCTAAGGGCCTCACTCAAGGATCCCATGGATATGTGCCTATATGGCCGAGGCCGGGCTTAAACCAGCAGCCTTCAGATTATAGGCACCATGCGTGTTTTTCTATCTAAGCATGTTTTAATTTAATGAATTAATAGAAGTGTCTAGGTTCTTTGTGGAGCTGCTTGGGATGCCGATACATCACATAACAGGCAACACCTGACCATGTGATTTTGGGCTGTGGGAGGAAACTGGGATATATCCACATGAGAGGACATGGGAGAACACGGGAAAACCATGCCTCCCACTTAGCAGCCCATTTCCCGAACATTTAAGAAGCAAATCAGCAGCCTTACAAACGGATCAAAAAGCAGAAAGGCAATCAGCACCAGGCCACACCTCACACAACTGTGTCGCACAACATTAAGACGGCAGACTCACAACAATAATGCAAAGCCAACCAGTCTGTGTGGTCTGTGAGCTGTGCTATATCTGCGGTCTATGAGGTCTGCGAGGTCTGTAAGGTCTGCAAGATCTGTGAGATCTGCAAGATCTGTGAGATCTGCAAGGTCTGAGAGATCTATGAGGTCTGTGAGGTCTGCGGGGACTGCGAAGTCTGCGAGGACTGTGATGTCTATGATATTTGTGAGATCTGAGAGGTCTGTGAGGTCTGCGAGGACTGTGAGGTCTGCGAGAGCTGAGAGGTCTGCGAGATCTGGGAGGACTTTGACGTCTATGATATTTGCGATATCTGAGAGGTTTTTGAGGTCTACGATATTTGCGAGATCTGTGAGGTCTGTGAGATCTAAGAGGTCTGTGAGGTCTGCGGGGACTGTGAGGCCTGCGAGAGCTGAGAGGTCTGCGAGATCTGGGAGGACTGTGACGTCTATGATATTTGCGATATCTGAGAGGTCATTGAGGACTGCCAGGTCTGCGATATCTGTGAGAACTGCCAGGTCAGTGAGATCTGAGAGGTCTGTGAAGTCTGTGAGATCTGAAAGGTCTGTGAGGTCTGCGAGTTGTGGTCCCCAGTGATCATTGAGTAGACACCTCCTTGCTGTCCCAGTAGCCCCCCCCCCTGCCAGATGACCTCATTGAGTGAAAAGCCAGCCAACTCTGTTCCTCCTGACAGATTTTAAATCTCTGTGAGAATAGGGTTATTGCCTCGTCTTGTTACTTACAAATACAAATTGGGACATGCACCAACATGGTGCTTATATACGACTGGGATATGCTTATCTTGACTTCTGCAGGATATTGTAATGAGATGCCTGAGGGGGTAATGCTAAGACCAAGCCCTTTGATTTATATTTTGTTTACAAGTTAGAAAGTTTGGAGTTTTATGTTGCATAGCGAAATCATGCATTGCAGAGAGTTTTATTACACCGGGAACGTCCAAGCAAAGGGAACTCATTTTGAGAGATGCTGCCCACAGTTTGCAGATCCTCCTGGACAAAGAGGCCCAGACCTGTAAACAGCAGGTCCAACGGCAGCCTCGTGACGAGAGACAACTTCCAGTTAGCGACTGAATCCAGCCTAGCATATGGCACATGCTTAGACTATATACGCGCAGCACTTTTTGAAGGCAGCACTGTGCCAAGAAGGTGTCTGTGGTCGGCTTCCAGAAACATATGCGAGTTGAACTGAAAGTCGGACTGTAAAAGAATGTATACAGCAGCTTCCCGGCAGTGGAGGAAACCCAGGCCGCATCATTAAACTCACATATGCATTTTAATCACCGAACGTTTAAACTTTTCCTCTGACATGAAAACGAAGGCGGAATATACATAGACAGCAAGATATGATTCCCACGCAAGGCTTGGAATGGCGAGTAATGACAGCGGGAACTTGCTAAGCTCAGTGGAAAAACGTAAGATATTTGGTTATCGGGTAGCTTTAAATCTCGGGGCCTTGGGCCCTTCAGGTCTCAGGCTGCCCTGTTATGATTAAAACAGCGAGCGCCATTGGACCTGCGTTTGTTTCCCACACCGGGGACCGTCAGGAAGTGCCCGACCCGGTGGAAGCGGAGGTCACCGCGCACTCCCTGCCGTCCCGTTGGGGTCTGCGCACGTCTATTTGATGTTATTTTAAGGCCGGTTGAGCAGCTGTGCCGGGCTGCGCCGTGCAGCCGTGCCGGCTTCTCCCCGGTGTCTGGCGTCTCGTTACGGGAGTCCCTCTGTGTTTATACTTACCGGGAAAAAAAGGGAATGGGAGAGCGGCGGCCCCCGTAGCAGAGAGTGTGGCCCTTTTTCCGTGGCCTGGGCCGCCGCTGCCCCGGGACTCCTGCCTGCCGCTGCACGCCCGTGACAGCAGAGTGCCATATGGTGAATGAGTTGGCCATTATAAATCAAACGAAAAAACAAAATGTCCCGGGCTGTTGTTTTTTCAGTAGACTGGCTCCCACTCTGTTGTTCTGCATGGTTTTATGCATGGTATTACCGTAATACTTAATTAGCCTCAACGATTTAACTGAATCCTTCCCTTCATGACAGTTTGGAAAACATGGAAATATCTGGAGTTGTGTAAAGAAAATATGCGCCATGGGGGGGGTGGGGGGGGTCAAAATGTTTTCCAGAGTTTTCAAGTGCCCCCCCCCCCATTATGAGTCACTTCGTGGCCGCTCCAATACGTATTTCTTATGTTCTTCCTTGTCAGGGCCTGGTAGTATGGATAAGAAACAGATGCCCGAGGGCATGGACTTGAGTGGAGAACGGGACGCGGTGGCCTGGCCACACGGCCGTCTGGAGCCTTTCGTTTATTTACTGCCACTTTCACGGCTTCTGTGCCAGCACGGCCCTCCTTGCTGGTGCCTCTGGATGCTGCCGTTTGCCCGTCGCCGGCACTGCGCTCCTCTGAAGGCCCCAGCGGGCCTGGGACTGCTCCTGTAATCACTGCTGGCAGGTGGCAGAAGCAGGTAGCAGCCCGCTGTCACCAGCATACCAGGCAGTGATACTCACTACTCACTCTGTTTCGTCTGCCTTAGCGCTTATGAATTGCATCGAATGATGTTTTGCGGTTGATGTGATTTTACATCTAGGTGCCAGATATTCACTTATGGCGCTTTTCCACTGCATAGTACGGTACGGTACGGTACGACACGGTTCAGTACAGTTCGGCTCAGTTTGCGTTTCCACTGCAGTTTAGTGCCGCTTTAGAGTGGGCGGGA
>JAODKM010000126.1:24903378-24916853 GCA_026780845.1 Petrocephalus sullivani
ACCTACTGAGCCTCACCTACACTCAGGCACACCTACACTCACACGCATCCCCACATTGCCGCAGCTCAGTTTTGTGGACAGAGCTGTGAACATACAGTATGGTGCACTTTATGGCTTTATAAGACTGTTTGCTCTCCATTACTCACCATACTCTAATGGCCTGCCCTTAGAAGGCCACTTTCAGTCGGGGACAGGTAACTCTAGTGACCCGTATCCAGGAAGCATTATCACACTTAACCACAGACACACGGGTTACGGTCCTGCGTTAGGGTGCAATATAATTTATTTTCTGTAATACTGTGCAAAAGGCACGTCTCAGGCAGTCAAAGTCTTTAAAGTAGGGTAGTAAAAGGGTGGTAAAGGTATATTTATTCATAAACAAACATCTATGTGTATTGAGTTAAGTATACAATTATATTCTCTGTAGTTATTCATGTTGTGCCAATTACAACAAAGATGTGCAGATGAGTGCAGGGAATTTGTAGACATGGGGTGCACAGTGACAGGGTGTGGCAGGGGGGAAATGGGAACAAAGAACAGGTGTACTGAATCATCATGGCGCGCAGGATTACCTGATGAGCCCAGCATCATTTGGCGATGCCACATTCTGTTCAGTCTTAGCATCCCCTTTCCTTTGCCAGCTCATACAGAGGAGAGAAGGGTAGTCATGCTGTTCCTAAATACTCAGCATTAATACAGGAGTTCATGCTCTAAGCTACAAGCTACTATTATCACATAGGGCTGACAACGACAGCAGCTCCACACGTTATATAGCCTTCTTGATTTATTTCTAGCACAAGTTTTAGCAAAGGCAATATATTCAGGTCAGTATATTCAAACCCATTTAATTAAACAGGCGTTCCCAGGCCAGCCGAGAGTCTCTCCAGCGTGTCCTGGGTCTTCCCAGGGGCCTCCTCCCAGTGGAACATGCCCAGAACACCTCACCAGGGAGGTGTCCAGGAGGCATTCTGACCAGATGCCTGAGCCACCTCATCTGGCTCCTCTCGATGCGGCTACTCTGAGCTCCCCCCAGCCACCCTGCAAAGGAAACCCATTTCGGCCGCTTGTATTCGCGATCTTGTTCTTTCGATCACTACCCACAGCTCATGACCATAGGTGAAGGTAGGAACGTAGATCGACTGGTAAATCGAGAGCTTTGCCTTTTGGCTCAGCTCCTTCTTCACGATGACAGCGCCCGCATCACTGTTGACACCGCACCGATCTGCCTGTTGATCTCCCGCTCCCTCACTTTTGAACATGACCTCAAGATACTTAAACTGCTCCACTTGGGGAAGGACCCCCTCCCCGACCTGGAGAAAGTACTCCACCCTTTTCCGGCTGAGGACCATGGTCTCAGATTTGGAGGTGCTGATCCTCATCCCAGCCGCTTCACACTTGGCTGCAAATTGTTCCAGCGAGAGCTGAAGGTCACAATCTGATGAAGCCAACAGAACCACATCATCTTCAAAAAACAGAGACCTAATCCTGAGGTCACCAAACCGGACACCCTCAATGCCCTGGATGCGCCTAGAAATTCTGTCCATAAAAGTTATGAAAAGAATCGATGGCAAAGGGCAGCCCAGGTGGAGTCCAACCCTCACCTGAAACGAGTCTGACTGACTGCTGACAATGCAGACCAAGCTCTGGCACTGGTCGTGCAGGGACCAAACTGCCCTTATAAGGAGGCCCGGCACCCCATACTCCCGGATCTCATCCACTCCTGGGGCCCGGCCACTGAGGAGCTTTTTAACCACCTCAGCGACCCCTGACCCAGAGATAGGGGAGACCACCCCCAAGTCCCCAGACTCTGCTTTCTCATTGGATGATGGGTCGGTGGAATTGAGGTCTTTGAAGTATTCCTTACACCGAGTTGAGGTCAGCAGCACCTTATCCACATCATAAACCGTGTTGATACTGCAACACTTTCCCACCCTGAGCCACCGGCTGGTGGACTAGAATTTCTTCAAAGCTGTCCGAAAGTCATTCTCCATGGCCTCTTCGAACTCCTCCCACACCCGAGTTTTTGCCTCAGCTGCCGCTGACGGCTGAAGGTGGGGATTACCTTACGGACACAGCTCCGGTCAGCCGCCTCCCCCGGGACATGGGTGAAGTTCTGCCGGAGGTAGGAGTTGAAGCTCCTTCTGACAGGGGATGTTCCCAGCAGACCCTCACGATGCGCTTGGGCCTGCCAGGCCTGACCGGCTTTCTCCCCCACCAGTGGAGCCAACCCACCACCAGGTGGTGATCAGTTGACAGCTCTGCCCCTCTCTTTGCCTGAGTGTCCAATACATGCGGCCGCAAGTCCGACGACACAACCACAAAGTCAACCGTTGAACTGCAACCTAGGGTGTCCTGGTGCCAAGTGCACATATGGACACCGTTATGTTTGAACATAGAGTTCATTATGTTCAATCCATGACGAGCACAGAAGTCCAACTCGATCAGGGGGGCCTTTCCTCCCAATCACGCCACTCCAGGTCTCACAGTCTTTGTCCACATGAGCATTGAAGTGCCCCAGCAGAACAAGAGAATCCCCAGGAGGAGCACTCTCCAACACCCCTTCCAAGGACTCCAAAAAGGGTGGGTATTTTGAACTGCCGTTTGGTGCATAAGCGCAAACAACAGTCAGGACCCGTCCCCCGACCCAAAGGCGAAGGCCTCTCGTTCACCGGGGTAAACCCCAATGTACAGGCACCCAGCCAGGGGGCAATAAGTATGCCCATTCCTGTTTGGCGACTCTCCCCGTGAGCAACTCCAGAGTGGAAGAGGGTCCAACCTTCTTCGAGGAGACTCTAGAGGTTCTAGAGCCCAAGCCATGCGTCGAGGTGAGCCCGACTATATCTAGTTGGAACCTCATAACCTTGCGCACCAGCTCAGGCTCCTTCCCCACCGGAGAGGTGACATAAAGCTAGCTTCTGCAGCTGAGGATCAGACTGCCAAGGTCCCCGCCTTCGGCCACCGCCCAGCTCACACTGCACCCGACCTCCATGGCCCCTCCTACAGGTGGTGAGCCCATTGGAGGGGGGACCCACGTTCCTTCTTTGGGCTGTGTTTTGGCTCATGTGCGTGCTCGCCATTGAGCCCCACCCCCAGGCCTGGCTACAGAGGGGGGCCCCGGTGACCCGTGTCCGGGCGAGGGAAAACGTAAATCACTGTTTTTGCTCATCAAGGGGTCTTCGTCTGGTTCTTCACCCCGGACCTGTTTGCCTTGGGTGACCCTACCAGGGGCATAAAGCCCCGGGCAACTTAGCTCCTGGGATCACTGGAACACGTAAACCCCTCCAACATGATAAGGTGTCAGCTCCAGGCGGGGGATACGGTATCAATGCTTATTATTATTAATAAATTCTCTCCCTGCAGCCTGCTAACTGTTCTGCTGAACTGCACCCTCAACTCCAGCTCCAGCACTCCAACGAGCAGCAAAAAACCCTCTGATGCCCATCGGCATCTAACTATCCTAAATAATCCAGAAATTAAGTGAATACACAAAACAACAAATGTAGCGGGAAAGATATGGTATGTTATTTTAATTACACAAATAATTGCATTTTACTAAGCAGAAACAGTACTAACAGTAGCCAGCTAACTGAGCTATTAACAATAGTCAGCTGTCAGTATCTCTCAGTAAGCCTCAAAAATATACAGATTAACTACAATGTAGTTAAACAACCTGGTACTTAGATTAACCAGGTTAACTATAACGTTGACTAAAGTTTTACCTGTCATCCCAATAAGTGATTGAAAAACCAGGAGAGATCAGGTTACGTAGTTGGGGTGGGTGAGTGTGTGCGCATGTATGTGCATTCGGTGGGAATCAAAATGGGACAGTCGAACAGTAGCTGTGCAGAGGTGCGGTGGAGGGAGGGGCGCGGGGATGGCCAAGGGTCGGATTCAAACATCCAACTGGTCAAACTCGTGGAAAATATGAAAGTAATGTTACCCTGTGCCATGGGCCCACCATTCAAAAGGGGATGTAACCAGAGGCTGCAGAAAAAATATCTGGTGCTTCAGTCCAATACCCTCGGTCCTAGGCACGCCCCTGCCCACCCGTCCCCCCCCCCCACCTACTCCCACCTCCCCATTTCACAGAAATACAATCAAACATCGGCAGAGCACTCACGAGTTGAGCGACTCTAATGAAACCCAATTGAGGAAAATAAAGCATGGTTAGCGTAGCTTTCTCAGTTAGTATTGATGTATACTGTGATGTGCATCAGACTTCAGGGTAGTAGCTGCATAACCCAAGCATATCTTGGCCTTAAGACAGTAGTGCAACTATGGCCTAAAGGAATGATGAAAATACAGTATGTCCACTTAGAAAAGGGATGTTCCATAAGCGCTTGAGGGATTTCATGGATCAGTAGACATGAAAAAGAAAAATAAGAAATCAAGAACTCTGGAATAAATCCTGGTAAAGTACAATCCAAGATCAAACCTGAAATATAAGAGTGATGCAGCCTGTAGAGGGTGTCGCCAGCGCCGTGGTCTGTCTGTCCAGGCTGTGTCGCCGGCTTTCATAAGCAGTACCTGGATGGATGGATGGACACCTGTCATGCATAATTCCTGGGTCCAGGGCAAAATGACTTCCAAGATAGTGGACCTGGATGAATGGTTAGTTATAGGTCCATATTACTAAATTGGTTATAAGTTGTCTTAAAACGTTTATTAGCAATCTAAATTTAAGCAAATACGAAGTTCCACATGCCGTCGTTTATGTGCTCATATAACCTCTCTCCTGAAGTTACCAACAGGCATTTGCTAGCTGCAAAACCGATCATCGCAAAAGACTAACATTGTTAGAATTAACTAATTGCAAGTAAACAATCTCTGCCTTCACCCACATTTATTGCGACGTCATCCTTCAGCTATGTGTCTGCCTGCTCGCTGCAGCTGCTGGCTGTGTTACATCCTGTTCCGATCACAAACTTCTCTGATCTCCAGATCAGCGTGTCCGGCGTGAGCTCTAACTGCGAAAGGGCTGCAAAAACAAGCAGCCTATCTGAAGTCCAAGGCAACTGCGACCCAGGCTTCACAGAAGTTTAATGATTTTAAACCCTGGGAGTTTATAGGAAGGAAGCATTTTTCAGTGTTTTAACAGAAAACCAAAAATTTGTGTTTCTTTTTGAAGGTGATCTTTGGATTGGGTGACCTTGGAGTATGCGATCTTTCCAATATTCATATTCAGAATAAACATTTACGAAAACACTGATCACCAATTACCACTTCCTTGTTAGGCTGTTCATCCTGACCATCTGCTTTGCGCAAACATGGGCCCATATGGCACAGTATATATTCAGAGTGGAAGTATGTGGATTTTCCACCGGAAAGAGCAACATCAAGGCTAATCTACCATTAAGGATGCCTGATTTCAGAAATAAATGTATAACATGTATTCGCATGTTGAGTGCTAAGCCTCAGACATTAGTTTCAATCAGGGGTTTACTTTTGCACCAATTGTGTATTCATTGGACATGAAACCAGACGGCTTTCATCAGAGCTCTTATCTGTACCAGTAAGGTCGCCTGCAGAATGCTTTGCTTGGAAAGTTCTATAAATTATAAATTACATTAGGTTACAACACAGGCAATATATCAATAATGTTTTCCTTTTATCTATCAGAAGTAAAGCACTCCTCACCATAATAAATCCTAAATCAAATCAGCTGGCTCTAAATGAGGTACAGTGTGTAAACTTGGGAAGAAGCGAAGGAGAATGAAGTCCATCTGAGATCAGTTAGGATTGTTGTGGGGATGACTGGGCAACCAAAACAACTTTATTGCTCAGAATTAGAGCACTGAGTAAGGCCCCGTTAAGAAAGGAATCTGAAGGCACTGCAAAGCCAGCCTGCCAACCCGTATATATAAATATAAAACCCAGAGTAGATGATAAGCTCCATCAGGCTTTATGTTGGAAGATAGTGGCTGGGGCTGGTGTGAAAATTATTTGAAATATACACACAGGAACATAAACAACATCACGTGGCACTCGTTTTAGGACAACCCCATTATCAAAAATAGTTGGGACACTGTGTAACATGAAAATAAAAACACATGTGATCATTTGAAATTCATAAACCCATATTTAATTGAAAATAGAACAAAGACAACATATGAAATGATAGAACTGAGAAATTTAGTTTTATGACAAATATATGCTCAAATTGAATTTGATGCCTGCAACATATTTTTAAACAGTTGGGACAGGGGCAACAAAAGACAGGAAATGTTGTGTAATGCTAAAACGAAACACCTGGTTGAATATTTCACAACTAATTAGGTTAACTAGCAACAGGTCAGTATGATGACTGGGTATAAAAAGAGCCTTCCTGATAATATGGGCACAGGTTCAGACTGTGTGGGGAAATAGTGCAACAATTTAAGAATTTTTCCGTGGGAATCACTACAGTATCAAATTTATTTATTTATTAATTTGGGAATTTCATTATCTAGGGTTAGTGTTGTGGTTGTCTTGTCTTGGTCTTGGACATAGAGGACTCGAGTTAGCCCCAAGATGGATTTTATAGTGTGTTGCGTTAAGTAGACTCAAACATTAGTCTGTTCCTGATCTTGACTTGGTCTAGACCTGCCTTGTTCTTGGTCTTGTCTCAGTCTAGCTCTGTCGTGGTCTTGGTCTTGTCTCAGTTATGATACACTCTGGTCTCGGTAATGACTTTGTCTCGGTTTACGTGGTCTTGGCTACATCACTATCTACAGTACATAATATCATTAAATCAGGTCAGATCAGGTTGGGGAGCATGCACTGGCGCAGCGCGTTGCCGCACCCACCACATGGCAAAACATCTCAGGATCCTGATTGGCGATCCCCCACACAGATACACAGTCCAGTCCCATCCTCCAGAAATGGCCATCCACCTGCCGCAGCCAGGTGTTACGTGGGCATCCCCTCGGTCTGGTCCAACCTCTCGGATCCTCTGCAAGGACAATCCTACAAGTTGGATCATCCTCAGGGAATCGCGCTACATGGCCGTAGTGCCTCAACTGGCACTCCCTCACAATGCAAATAATGTGCCTCATTCGGGACTCCCTGAATAACCGATCATTTGACACAAAGTCAAACCAACGGTACCCAAGGATTCTCTGAAGAGACACAGTACCAAAAGAGTCCAGTCTTAGTCTCAGGTCACTAGATAACGTCCATGTCTTGCAACCATAAAGCAAGACAGGAAGCACGAAGACTCTAAAGACCTTCGTCCGCTTGCATAGATAAGATATCGGGAGCGCCACACACCCCTCTCCAGCAACCTTATGACCCCCATGCTCTCCCAATGACTTCATAGGAAGAGTCACCAGAGACATGAATTTCACTGCCAAGGTAAGTGAACACTACCCCCGCAAACAGATAAATTGCTGATGGCTGTGCCTAGGAGGTCATTAAAGCCCTGGATCTTAGTTTTTAACCAGGACACTCACAAACCCAGACACTCAGACTCCTCACTCAGTCTCTCTATCAGAGCCTCCATCGACTCACAGCGTCGTTAGTGAAGTCAAGATCAGTAAATCTTTCCTCACCAACTGAAAACCCGAAGCTACTGGACCCCACAACCCTGCCCAACACCCAGTCCATGCAAGCATTGAACAGAGCAGGAGCAAGAACACACCACTGATGAGCCCCATAATCAACTGTAAAGAACGTAGAGGTTCTCCCTCCACTCTGCACACCACTCACAGTACCAGTGTACAGGCTGGCCATGATGTCTAACAACTTCAGGGGGGTCCCGCAAAGTCTCAGGATGTCCCACAGGGCAACTCGATCAACCGAGTCTAACGCTTTCCGAAAATTGACATAAGCTGCAAAGAAGCTCTGCTAATATTCGTGCTTGCGCTCAATGAGGACCCTCAGTGCTAGGATGCGGTCGTTGGTAGACTTCTTAGGCGTAAAAGCAGACTGCTCCGGTCGCTGGTAGACAAGCCAGTGATCACAGATCCTATTAAGGATGACCCTAGCAAGGACCTTGCCTGGCACAGAGAGCAGTGATATCCCTCTGTAATTGCTGCCATCCAGGCGATCACCCTTCCCTTTCCAGAAAGCGACAACAAGTCCCGTTTTCCAGTCATTTGGGATGATGCCTGTCTCCCAAATGGAAGCGAAGATTACTTGCAATGCCAGGAGGACAGCCATACTACCAGCCTGGAGGAGTTCACCCCGGATACCACAGATCCCTGGGGCCTTCCTTGCCCTCAGCTGATTTACCACCCGCACAATCTCATTGAGATTGGGTGGTTCACAGCTGATTAGTGGGTCAGCCTCAAGAACTGTGGACCCAGAGATGTCCATCGTCCTGGCCGGAGGATCAGCTTTAAACAACCGCTCAAAGTCCCTGGCACAGCAGGGACCGTTCCATCACCTGCCCTGATTGCTGCTCTTCGCGGAACAGATTCAGATTTGCGTAATGCCTTGATTCCTCTGTAAGCAGGACATGGGTCGCTAGACCACAGATGATGTGTGACCTGCTCACAGATTGCTCTAACAAATGCCTCCTTATCTGCCCTCAGAGCCCTAACAGCTGTCCTTTGCTGCTCTCGGTACAAGCCATTCACTGCGACTCCTCTCAATAATATCCAGGGTGCCCTGTGAGATGAAACACCTCCATGTGGGGACTCCGGCAACCCCAACACAACCCTCGGCAACCTTAAGGGTCTCATCGCGGAAGGTCTCCCACATTACATTCGAGTTAGCAGCTGCACCCAAGTCTGCTAGGTCTTCACTCAAACTGCGTGCAAACTCATCAGAGACAGCTTGATCTTGGAGGCTGGCAAAGTCCAGACTTGTTCTCCTAGTAGGAGGCAACCTACTAGATCTATGCTGAATCTTCAGAGTAGCAACAACAAGTCTGTGGTCTGAATTCACAAACTGGGCACTTCTGTAGATTCTGCATTTCTGCAGGAGCCTCCAGTGTTTGGCCACAAGGATGTGATCAATCTCCTTTGCCGCACCACCAGTATTAGAGTACCAAGTCCCACAATGCGGCTCAGGGTGCTGGAACCAGGATCCAGCGACCCGCAGCCCTTGGCCTTTTGCAAAGTCATGGAGCCACTTTCACCTCAGTTGCCAGACCCATGGGGAGTGATACAATCCTCATAGCCAGCCCTGTCAGTGCCAGTGGTCGCATGACCAGAGGGGTGTCACCTTGAGGGCACCTATAAACTACCAATTGGAGTTGCAAGTAGAATGTTTCCCTTATCGAGACATCACTCCCCGCAGTCAGAGCATACACTGAGACAACAGACAAGATACCCATAGAGTGCCTTGGCCTGAGTGTCATGATACACTCATTGAACGGAGTGACGTTGGACCCCACTGGGAGGAGCCAATCCGCCACAGCAACAGCTACTCCCTGAGTATGGCAGCCATCAAAGCGACCAGACCAGTAATAGGTATAACCACCTACAGAGATCTGGCCACTCCCCGGTCTGCACACCTCAGACAGAGCTGCCACTGAAATGCTGAGTTTATGGAGCTCCCCCGACAGCAGCAAAAAATGGTCATCTTGCCAGAGAGACAAGACGTTCCATTGGGATCCAGATGCCACCGTGCAGCGGGCGACACCTCAGCACCACGCCTGCTCCAATCTGCAACAGGCCTATACCTGTTGGTTCTCCAGCGATTTCGACTTTTCCAGGGATGGGGCTCCCGAAGGCTTTTCCCCATCCCCTTCATAATGCGTGCAGCGTTCCTAGAGATGGCTGCAGCAGAGCTACTCCCGCGGAGAGCAAAAAAAAAAAACTATGTTAGCAACTTATGCAATTGGAACTATGCAAGTATGATGCGTGTGTTTCCTGAAACAATAGTTCGAACTATGGAGGTAACGATGGTACGGACTTACTGTACATAGTACGATCCATTGTTGAACAACACAGGTGTTTCCCAAAAGCATAGTTCATTCGTCAGTGAGTCGAAGACTGCGAATAATATTCAAAAATGCATTTGCTCTATAACCACATATAACGTGAAGTGCTCTGAAAATGCAGTTTCACGTAGGTCCCTGGTCATAAGTACAGCATGCTTGTGTGTTACATCGTCGGTCAGCGAGTAGCCGATGGTGAGTATATTGGTACGATGTGCACCGTACTGTAGCAGCACTGGGGTGGGCAGTGCCATCCATAAAGGGCTGCTGTGCATACAGTGTAGTGCCGCAAATCCTGAATCATAAAACTACTCCGACGGCGGATTGCCTGAAGAGTCGTCGCACCTGGGTTTCCACAGCCAACCTACAGGTCATCCGCAAAACCTGCATTTCATATATACATATATGAATTCAGAAATATATACATATACATTATACATATTCACATAAAATATATATAAATATAAATATTGAATGCTGTAGACACACTATTTGTACAGATTTTCATCACTGAGAGCTTTCGTTGCCGTATGAAAAAGATTAATTAAAAAAAAAACATACCGATGCCTGGACACGTACTCATGACTCAGAATGGGACCCCTATATACCTATCCACCCATTCCACTGAGCCACTAGCACACTAGTGTAATGGCGTGAAAAAAAATAAATTAAATTAATTATTAAAGATTGAGTTGATTTTATTAGCTGCAATGTAATTTAATGGCAAAGAGTTCTATTGTTTCCTATACAAGAAGCACAATTGTTGTGTCTCAAAATTATATTGAAAAGTTGGTGGGTTTTTGTACATGGCTGGCTGGGATTCGAGCTTGTGGTCTCAGCACAGGAACCATTACAGGTTGCACCCCAGGGACCGAACTAAAGTGGTTGAAACTATGGTGGTGACTAACAAAGTACGATGGTTTGGGGGAACAGTCGTACTTTATGTGTTACATAGTTTGAACTAACATAGTGCGATGCATCGGTAATGCTAATCTCCATAGTTGTGCGGGGAACACAGCCCAGGTCAGTAAGATGACTGGGTATAAAGGCAGAGTTTCTGTGCAGTGAAGATGGGGAGAGGTTCACCACTCTGTGATGTACTATGCGGGCAAATAGTGCAACAATTTAAGATTTTCCCTGTGGGAATCACTACAGTATCAATTTTTTAAATTTATTATTTATTTATTAATTTGAGAGTTTCATCATTTATAGTACATAATATCATTAAATGATATGAAGAATCTGGAGAAATTTCTGTACGCAGGGGACAAGGCCGAACACCAACATTGGACAGCCACTATCTCCGGGTCCTCAGGCAGCACTGCATTGAAAACAGACACAGTGCTATGGTGGGCTACAGTGCACAGGCTCAGAAACACGTCCCACAAAGCACTGCCTGTGAACACAGCTTGTTGCTGCATCCAGAAATGCAGGATGAAACTCAACCATGCAAAGAAGAAACCACATCTAACCATGATCCAGAAACAGCACCAACTTCTCTGGGTCTGACCTCATTTAAGATGGAGGCAAAATGGAAAACTGTCCTATGGTCTTAAATGCTCGTTTAGGAAAGGAAACTCAAAGCACAGCAAACACAGCCTGCCGGCCCACCATAAACCCCCAAGCACATAATCAGCCCCATCAGGTTTTGTGGTGGAAGTTAGTGGTTAGGGTTTGGTGTGAAAATTCTTCAAAATAGACACACAGGAACATAAAGTGATTTGGATCTTTGTATTTGCTTAAATTCCGATCGTTAATCAACATTTTAGAACAACTTACAGCCCTGTTTCCAAAAAAGTTGGGACACTGTAACATGCAAATAAGAACAGAATGCAATGATTTGAAATTCCTAAACCCATATTTAATTGAAAATGGAACAAAGAAAACATATCAAATGTTGGAACTGAGAAACTTGATGACAAATATACGCTCAATTTGAATATGATGCAGGCAACATGTTTCCAAAAAGCTGGGACAGGGGCAACAAAATACTGGGAAAGTTGTGTAATGCTAAAACGAAACACCTGGTTGAATATCTCACAACTAATTAGGAAAATTGGCAACAGGTCAGAAAGATGACTGGGTATAAAGGCAGAGTCTATGTGCCGTGAAGATGGGGAGAGGTTCAACACTCTGTGATATACTGTGTGGGCAAATAGTGCAACAATTTAGCAATTTCCCTGTGGGAATCACTACAGTACCAATTTTATTTATTTATTAGTTTTGGATTTTCATCATCTACAGTACATAATATCATTAAAAGATTTAGAGAATCTGGAGAAATCTCTGTATGCAGGGGACAAGGCCGAACACCAATAATGGACAGTTGTGATCTTTGGGTGGTAAGGCAGCACTGCATTAGAAACAGGCGCGATTCTGTAGTGGAAAACACTGCACGGGCTCAGGAACACTTCCAATAACCAGTGTCTGTGAACACAGTTTGCCGCTACGTCCAGGAATGCTGGATGAAACTCTACCATGCAAAGAATTAGAAACCACATCTAAATATGATCCAGAAACGCCGCTGACTTCTCTGGGCCTGGGCTCATTTAAGATGTGGCAAAATGGAAAACTGTCCTGTGCTCGAAACAAATCAAACTTTCTAATTGGAGCTATTGAAATCATCGACACCACATGCTCCAGGCTAAAGAGAAGGACCATCCAGCTTGTTATCAGCATCCATGATGGTATGAGGGTGCAATTAATTAAATCAATTAATTAGTGCCATAGCTTGCACATCTGGGAAGGCACCATTAATGCTGAACGATATATACAGGTTTTGGAGCAACATATGCTGCCATCTAGCCAATGTTTTTTTTAGAGAAGGCCTTGTATATCCGCATTCTGCGCATTTTACCATAACATGGCCCGGTAGTACACCTGCCCCGGTGCTAGATGGCCTGCCTATTCCTTCCATCCATCCATCAATTCATCCATCCAAGGGGTTGAAGTAATTTTGTCCTGGACCAAGGAATTATGCATGACAGGTCTCCATCCACCCATCCATCCATTGTCAGGGAGCCTGGAGCATATCTCAGGTAGTACTAGGCAGGTAGGCAGGGGTCCCAGTCCATTGCAGGGCCCACATGCATACATTGGCATAGACTATGGACAATCCTACAGATGCTACTTAGCCTAACTTCAGGTCTTAGGATGCCAGAGGCTGGCAGCTTATTCTTATACAGTAAGTGACCTTTATAAAGTAATTGCATACATTGTCACTTTTATTCTGATCTAAGGGAAGTGCTTTTCATCCAAACACACCTTCAAAACTCCCTGAAAAATGACATGCTGCACAGTAGCCAGAGGAGCAAACACCAGGTGAATGTGCAGACCTCCAACCCTGAAGGTGAGATGGCAGCGACAACCATTTTAGTTTAATTATTTTAATTGGAAGCAAAATGCTGCTGTATTTGGTAATTGGGGTTATATTAGCAGGACCTCACAGTGGCTCCTTGGCAGTGCTAATAGATTAGATGGATAGATGGATAGATCTTCTCACACGTTGCTTTTCCCTCTTCTCCTCTTTCTTACTCCTGTCCCTTCTTCACTCCTGCTTTTATCTTCATCCCTGACCTCCCCTTCTTTCCCTCCCCTCTCTCCCTCCCTC
>JAODKM010000126.1:24916953-24934411 GCA_026780845.1 Petrocephalus sullivani
CCTCCCCTCCCCCTTTTAGTCTCCCCCCCCCCCGCCCCTTCTTCCCCCCCCCCGCTCCCCCCCCCCCCCCCTCCCGTCCATTCCTCCCGCCAGCGTATGAGCTTTCCATATTCACATTTCCCGTCTTCCCTGCCATCATAGGCTACCCATTCATCTGTTCCTGGCTTATTGTCCACTTTGGACTTTCTCCACCCCCCAAATCGCTGACGCCCCCTGTAGCGGTCAGCCACGATCAGCTCGTGTATATCAGCTTCCCGTGTCACACAGGGCATCGCCAGCATGCAGTCTCTCATGTCAGACCCCACGTCACCTCCCGCTCCGCTGCTCTCATCCTGCTGTGACGCTCCCATGGATATACACATGCCTTGTGCAAACAGATACTGTTTGTTTTCCCATGGATGTCTCTTATATAACCTTCTTTGTTTAGTTTGAGCATAGATATACGAGAAGCAGTGCTGTCACTTTGGATTACATGCAGTGCTGCGCAGAAGTCTTGGCCAGTCACAGAAAGTTAGGTTTTAATGATCTTCTTGTCTTATCAGTGTGTCGGCTTGCCCATGTTAAAAGATAACAAGTGAATATAATTTCATATCTCATATATTTAATATACATAATGTAATATAATGTATAGTGTTTGATCGTATATTGTGGCAGTCACTGAAAAGCCAGTAGGTCGTTCCCCTGTGGTAGATGCATTTCTGAATTTCGTGAGCCACCCGTCAGCTCCGTTCCCTTCTGACATGACGTCATGTGCGCTGTTGCCCAGGGACACTTAATACTCTTAATCCGGCCCTGCGTGTGCAGACAGGCCAGGCGTGTGCAGACAGTCCCTGTTGCGCGGTAATGTATATAGCCGAAAGTGACGCTGATAGCATTATACGTATACCTATAGGTGTACCTGTATCCACACGCAGTTCTGTGCAGGTCATAGGCAGTCAACGGAAATGTTTACAGCTGTTTATCTGGGCACTAAGGGTACATTTGCTCAGAACAAAAATCATGTTAGAAATTAACATTAGAGCGTATGCAAATTAAGAGTAACGCAATAAAAAACAAGAAGACTTTCCTCTGTTCTCCGAAAAGTTAGTGATATCTTGCTGGATGGCTAGAGGAACACCGCTTCAGATCCCATACCTCTCCTCAGGGGCACCTCAGCCGATCTGTGCATGTCAAATTTCACCACTAGCTCACATAATTGATTGATTGATTAATTTAACTAGTTTAGGAAGTCAGCAAGGTATTCATCAGCCCTACGAGGTGTCGAAAAATACATTGGCGTATTGGATGGCTGCTGGAAGTACTGTGTTTGATTTCAGGAGAGGTTTCGATATGGGTTACGCTAACGCTTTTACAGATGTAATATCGTAGTTTTCCATCACCATGACGATCATGAAGCTCTGACTGCCTAAGACTTTTGCACAGTACTGTATGCAGACATGTAACAAGCAGGCTGACTTCAGGAAATGAACTGCTCTAATGGTGACGTCTGTGCACATGAGATGGACCCCGTAGCGATGCCAGTTCCCTAAGGGAGGTCACAGCTTACGTACTGCAGTGCTGCGTCAAACTCGACACCGGAGCCATTCACAGATATGGGGCCTGATAAAGACGACACTGTGATCCGACTCGGGGTTGTGCCCCGTCCTGGGTTGTTCTCCGCCTTGCACTCATAGCCTCCGAGATAGGCTCCGGACCCCCTCGCGACCCTGAATGTGAAGGATGGATGTGATCCGACACTCTGAATGTGTCCCCATGCAGTGCAGGGTCTCGCACCCGAAGCCGTGCGTGCGTGCGTGCGTGCATGCTGCGGCCTTATCACGCCCTCGTGGAATTGTTTTGATTGATTCCAGATAAATGAGTTCCATGTGGTTTTGTCGTGTTTTTTTTTTTTTTGTGTGTCTCCTTCAGATCCGCGATCAAAGTCACTGACCGTGCACATTTTACGGAAAAAAAAACTCTGCGTGAATATGCATTGGAACTGTGCAACGACGTGGAAACACAGGCTGACCTTTTCGTATTACATTAATTATTATTATCACCTTTTATCCAAATTGGCACAGCTTTCATCCAGTAACAAAGTAGGGTGTTTTTAATAAAGAAATGCAGATCACAGACCCTGCTCAGGAGTACAACAGCACGTTGTGCCAGGAGTTAAACAGCATTTATAGGTATAGACAGAGGAGGACCACCTCCTCTGGGGCCCTTAGGTGGACATAGTTAGGAGGGCCCTAACTGGGCCTGTTCAGAGTTTTGTAGCCAAAAGAAAAATGACAGGGAATTAATAAAAGCTCTGGGTGTCAGCAGTAAATCAGGGTAGGGGTGGGAGTTCTGGGTGGGACACACTGGCAGAACCATTGGCTAAATTTAAGATATATTATTATAGGTTATAATAAATGTTAAAAAATTTTAAAATTGTTATATAAATGGTTTGGAGTGGATATTTGATTGTGTTTTGTTATTTTAAAAAGAGGAGATTAGTGGGGGGGGGGGGCTAGAATGTGGGGCCCAGGGTAGCCCCCCCCCCACCCATAAATTCTGCCCCTAGGTACAAATCCAGTATTCAGTATAACACCTGCCAATGAATGGTCTGAAGGTCTGGCTTAATCTCAGCAGCCTTAAATTGGAGGAAGCCCACCAACCAATTTATTTTCTATACCCACATCTCCTGTGCAGGGTCACAGTGGCCTTAAGCTAAAAGCGGCAGGTATAAACACCAGGATGGGAAACTGGAAGCCCATTTTATGATTATGATGATGATGATAATGATGATGATGATAATGATGATGGTGATAATAAATAATAATAATAATAATAATAATAACATAAATAAAGGGTAGCGAAATCCTAAGCTGATTGTACGTGGGTGAAGCCACCTTCTGTATTGGCCCGATATTAAGCTTTGGGTGTACACTTGCTATACATTTTGTATTCTCTCTCTCTTTCAGAGACCAGCAGGCAGACTAAAGCACGTACATGGTGCAGCTCCTGATTTATGACTGGAAGAATGGGCCTTATTTGCATACTGCAGTCCCTTCGGAGTGATTTGGATTCATGTCCCAATTTCCTCGCTGAAGCTGGCAACACATCTTGAAAATGAGGAATAAAGTAAAATCACAATAAGATCTTTGGATTTCCCGAAACGATCCAAAGCGCCAACGATGACTCGTCTATTGAAAAGGGTGAGCTGTATGACTTTGTGCTGTCCATCATAGTGTTTTCTCTGGCTCTGCAAAGCGGTTGGGTTGCTCTTCTGGGATGGAGAAGGAGGGCTTTCTTACCTGATGTGAACACCAGATGGATTTTTATCAAGGGTAAGGTGTCACAGGTACGCTGTCTCTCTGGTTCCAATGTCCGCAGTTGCTCACCGTGCTGTCACAGTGCTAATGCTACATACATGTGGCAGCACACACACACGCGCAGAAACCTGTTGGGTTTTTATCAGCGGCAGATTCATGAAAGCTTAACTTGACAATTCTTGGCTTTCTGAGTCTTGAACTACGGCATTGTTTTAGTCTCTGACCTGGCATGTTGGGACATTCCGGCTCCTTCCAGTGCTCCTATAAGAATCAACGTCAAGGAAGTTATGAGAATGGGGTCAGAGGTGATTCCAGGATCTGACCCTTGGGGGGAGGGTCAGCCCCCAGTAGGTTTGCAACTTTCAATCTGAAGAAGCAGGGGACATAAACATTAGCTAAGTGGGGGTGGTGCTGGCGAGGTGGTCTCCAGATATAAAATTTGTACAAAATATGTATATAAATACAGGAGAAATTGCTAAATGGATATAGACAAATATTTTTTCAGGGGGGCTGAGCCAAAAAATTGGATACCTGACATCTCCTTGAATAGGGTCTTGAACCGTCTATGGACGGAGTCATGGGATGAGCTTTAACCCTATTCACAACCTCGAACTCCCACCCACCACAGCCAAACGTAGCTCTCCTCCTGCCTAGGAGCAACCTTATGCAAACACCTGGGTCACCATGCTGCTGCGAGGCTCTGCTTGATTGAACTGGGCATCGACCCCCGGGGCCATGACGTCAGCACCTGCGCCTGCGGATGCATGACATCAGTGCCGTCACTCATGTGCTAATAGCTGCATCTTTGGTGACCCAGAGACGAACCCAGCACTAACCGGAGGGATTTTCCATTAACGCTCTGGGCAGGATTCTCCCCGTTTCCTCTGGGCCGCTGGAATCTCATATGGCAGCAATAAATCCTTCCTAACTTGAAAGCCCAGCTGAAAGATGTCCGGATTGCTGCTGATGATCTTCTCTCTTCCTTACTTTCATGCATTCTTCTCCTGAATGTTTATTGGTCGTCCTCATGCGCTTTTTTCTACATGACATGTAATATACAAGGAAGCATCAACCGAAGACAATTTGCCAGCAAAATTAATGATAACAGCTGGATTAAATATGTGATCAATTAAGTGAAACTAACAGCTTTAATTCAATTTATTTTGGTATTCTGGCTCTTAATTTGAGCATAGCCTGCCAAATATTACATCCCCCTACCTGCTGCCCACATTTAGTGTATTTTTGGAAGCTGAATGACTTTCTCATGCACATCATCTAGCACTGAAAAATCATTAAAAAAATTCATCATACAAATTAATTTCAGTCACACATTGACTATCACTTGGTAGAAATGTTGTATGTGTTATCCCCCATCACTGGAATTACATTCAGGGATTTCCATTTTTTGAAAGCATTTTCAACATCTGAACAATAAGACAAAAAAGTCACCACTTGGGTCATTTAGCTTTCACTGTGGCTGTACATGGTCAGTAATTGTTGGTGTGTGCGTGTGCGTGTGTGTGTGTGTGCATGCTGCCTGTCAGTAGAGTGTTAAAGGTGTGAGCATGCATCAAGAACAGGACTGCGGATAGGTCAACACCGGAAGACAGTGAAATCCAAAAATGAACCAAGAACTGGCAGTTTGTATTTGGAACTACAGTAGAGTTCCATGTGAAAAACTTGTTTTTCATTTTTACAGACTGTTGTAAAACAACTGCAGACTCGATCCGTAACCTATAACATTTATGCCTACCATCGCTGAGGTTTGGCATATGCCCTTGGGCCAGGCAGCAAATTCTGATCCACTGTGAGATGTTCTGTATAAAATGTATTAGGAAGTGAGCCATGGTATAGCATGTGAACGGGACTGCATGTGCACGGCTGGGTGTTAACTTGTGGTTGCAAACACTGCAGGGGAAAGATGGGGTGAGCCAATATGATGATATCTATGTGGTTTCCAGTCTCCTTGTCAGAACCTAAAAACCTCAGAGAGACAGGCTTAACCTAATTCTTTTAAGGGAATCATTTAGCCAAACAAGCATTCACGGGTGACAACGTGCTGGCATCGCATCCAGTGTCCTCTTGCCTTTTGCCTTGCCTTCCCCAACCTGGGCTTGAAAAATCGGTTGGCGGACGGACAGAAGCGCCTGAGTGCTTGACTGGAAACCTGGACATAGACACTATTTGGATTCCCCTGTCCATGTGATTTGGTGAGAAGATGAGACTGAGCGGACACAGTAGAGGGACAGCATGCGGCTCTATGGGTTTGCCCTTTCTGCCTGTAATTAGACCATCGCTGGTTTGAATCCTGTAGTTAGCAGAACAGTTAATTCACTTTTTGGCCCCTAAGCAAAGCCCTTAATCCAGCAAAATGCTCCACAAGTATTAGATGCCTGGCTGACCCCCGACACCCGTTAGCCTAACCATATGTTTTTGGGGGGAAACATGACCCCACACAGCCCCACATGGACTCACACATCGGAGGCAGGGGTGTGAACTGCCGTGCTACCTGGATAGCTAGGTCACGTTAGATGACTGGAATTTCAGAGCCATGAAAAACCAAATAGATATTAGACAGTACAGAGCATATGTATAAGTACACTTGTGCAAAACACTTGAGTCAAAAGATCTTTGCATAAAAAGTCCAGCTGCAGGAGGGGCGAAATATATATATATATAGCAAATATATTATACTCATGGACCGAAGGGAGCATAGCCAGCCTTTGCCTTCAGAACAGTTTCAATCTTTTTGGAAAGATGTCATGTATGTCCTGGACACTGGGTAGTGGCTTCCTGGACAATTCTTCAAGAAGAAAAGCCCTCCAGTTGCTTCTCACTCTGTATTCTAGAACTTTTCATAGAGGTTCAATGACGTTTGCATCTGGTGATTTGAGAGGATACGGGAGGCTTTCGACTTCATCCTGGCATTCATGGAACCACTCCTGAATTCGTATGGCAGCATTTTTGGAGGAATTCACACCTTGTAAAATCATGAAGGGACAGCCTAATGCGGCTGGTCCTATAGAATGGCCTTTTATTCCGTGTCTGCTATATGACCATGCACAGCAAATAAGAGGCCGAATGACTCTGTTGAGATACCTATGCATACCAACAGGCATTGTGGAGTGGAGCTGTGCTTTGACCCATCCTAGGTGTCGAGAAAATGTCTGAAATGTCTCATCAAACCATATTACATTTTTTCCATTGCTCAGGGGTCCAAGTTTTGTACCAAGTTATATGTCTTTGGGCACGAGCAGCCCAACAGCACCCCTGCCAGGAATTCCACCTTTGTGAATATTACCAATGGTGAATGGGGCCCAGTGAGTGCTCTGCATATGTGTGGGACCTCAGGATAGGTGGAAAAGCATCCCAGGGGCCACCTCATGGAACAGGCAGAGAGGGGAAAGGAGGGTGAGCCTCTCCCTGGAGCATCTGGGGTCAAGGGCTTCGATCAAGGACCCAATAGTGGCATCACTTTGCTGACCATGGGATTTGAAACAACAACCTTCTGAATCCCAACCCACAAAGCTTTTTATTCATCAGTTTTATCGTCAGTGCATAATTCAATATATGTTATTTTGTAGTTTTTTTATATCTTATAATATTCTAAAATGTAGAGAATAGTACAAAATAACAACACTGCAAATGTGAACTGAAAACAAGGCAGCCCGTCTTATCATCTGGTTTTACATTAAGACAACTTTATGCTGATACAGAAAAGAGACGGAATCTTTCGAGACAGCTGCCCGTGTCTGTGGGCATACATGTCAGAGAGCTCATTGCCATTGTGTTCCGAACCGGGCCATGTGTTTTAGTGACACATTTAACAGCTCTCAAAGTCACACTCACAGCTGAATGGGATTCCGGAGCATTACAAGTGATAAATGCAAAATATTGCTCTTCTCTGTTAAAATTCTCTTGGGAGGGCTAGGGCAAACGGTATTTATGTGGCCTTGCCACTGAACTTAGGATTTCAGCTGCACAAGGAATCATGCGTCGCTGTAAAGCGCAGAACGGAAGGCTGCTCAAACAGGTATGATTTAGGGATAGCAGCAGAGCGACGATCGCGGCTGAAAACATGTTTTATTGACACTGAGCGTTTTTATTGTTCGAAAGATTGTGAATAATTCGTTTTGCATGGGGCCCCTAAAGGGATATGGTGAATTATGACTTTGGAGGAATGCAAATTAAATTTCGCACCGCTTAGGTGAGGAGGTTACAGGAAGCTGAGTGGGATGGAAGCACATTTGGGAGCACAGAGGCATCTTCACTATTCTGCCTGAATCTGATTTCCTTGTGCAAAATGTTAAAACTATGGCACTGCACATCGACAAAGCGTCCCACAGGAATAAATGTAAAATAACATTTTCTATCACTGAGTTTATGAAGGAAAGTGTCTGACTTCTCATTGGCTGGTTACCTCCCTGCTCTGTCCTTAATTTGCGGCACGCATTTCGGGCTTATTCGGGGAGCGCCCACTGCCAGGCAAATTCTGGGACACCCCCTCCAGGAAGCACAAGGCGAATGCGTCTGTCTCGACTAAGACGCTCGACTATGGAAAAGAGGGAAGGCACACTGAGCTAAATGCAAGGCCGCAAGCGGGCCAGCACCTCCTTTTTGGACTTTAGGCATGCGCTAGCCCTGAGGGGTAACTTAATTAAAGACGCAGGGAGCTGGAGGGAATGGTGGGTAAGCAGCAGCTAAGCTCGCCTTTGGATCCCATTACTGCTGCAGTGTCACTTATTAGGCAGCTGAACCGCCACAGCCACTGTGGCTTTGGGTCACTGTCTTTAATCTGCATCTGAGCCTTTTTCCGCCTCGTTGCCATGACAACAGCCCCCCACCGCCCCTCGCCATTTGCGTTTTGTGGAAATAATAAAATCATCATGCACTTTCATTGAATTCTTTAATTACTGACAAACATGTGCCACCTTCATGCTCATGGCTTAGAAACTTGGAAGGTTTAATCGTTTCCTTAAAAATAAAGAGTAAAATTCTTGGCTTTCTATTCCAAAAATAATGTCATATCCATACCAATACTGATATATATATATATAGAATATATATATATATATATATATACATATACAATATATACTGTAGAACAAAGACTCGCGTGACTTGCCAAGGTGAATATTGCTCTTTCACTCTGAAATCTGGTGTCAGATTCCTGCAGCGGGTCACCGTGCCCCTGTTTCTGCGCTCTCCGCTCCATTTGCTTGTTGTTTGACTTCGACTTGCCGTGCAAAGCACGCATGGGCCCTGGCAGCAGCCACTGAACGTCTGTCTCCAATGTCACGCTCGTCTTTCAGCAGACTTCTGACACGCAGATGTCGCTCAGCCCGCGCTGCCAGTTAGGCTATTTTATAAGAGCCAGGGCTACAGTGTCTGTCCCTTGCTTTAGAGAATGTCAGACTGCACAAATGTCAGCGCAGAAAGAAATTCATCTGAGTCTAATCGTTACAGCAACAATATTCTGGCACGACTATTTTTGTCAATCTAATTGTACTGCAATTAGCCTACGGCCAGGACTTATTTGCTTGGAAGGTATGTCACTGGAAAAAATGTGTGTGTGTATATATATATTAAAAAGTGAGTGCTTGCATTAAATGGGCACCATATGTGTCCAGTGGAAGTAGGTGTGTGCACGTAGATGTAGCAACATTAGCATATTAAATGTGATCTCAAGTTACTTTTATTTCTCTGTGGTTGAGTGCAAGCTGAATTGGGGAATCTGGGCTGGAGATGGATGCTGGCGGAGGGGCAGGCCAAGCTTAGAAATGGCAAACTAAGGCATGCAAAGTCCCCTTGAAGGGATCAGGGCTGCTTTCCTCTAGGCTTACTGATTAAGGAATGAGTGCAAGCTGGGATTTGCACAGTAACACCGCTGGGTCTGCTTGCAGGGCTCCCGGGGTGGGCTTGGCCTCGCAGCAACCTCCTTGAGACCATAGGACAGGGGTTGGGAGGGTGCTTCTCTCAGCCCAGAAACCCCTACAGAGCCTCTCACTTAAACACCAACGTGGGTCACCAGCATATGCAGCAGGGATGTAACTCAACAAATCTGCAGTCTTGTCGTGCGGAGAAAAAGTCCTGCACTGTCTTAGTGTGCAAAGGTTTGGTGAGCTGTCTCACACAGAGGACTCATACAGGAAAAAGTCTGGATATTTTTAGGCCAAGTTTCTCATAGCAGGAGAGACCGTGAGCCTTGGTGACTGGCCACACAAAAATGACACATATAGTTCTCAGAAAGCCGCTCCTGCATTGGTGTCCAGCCAGTTTGGGAACAGAGTTGAGAAACCGTTAGGGATATTTTATTTTCCTACCGCACCAGGAAAGGTCTTGTCAACAGTCAATGAGGCTGCTTCTATACTAAACGTCCAGTAGTGGTCAGAATGCGGATCAGGGGCGAGTACGCAAATGAAGTGAATGCAAAAGATTAAATAGGCAGTTTACGAAAAACCACCGAGACATGCTACAGAAATGATTCCACGTGTGTTTGTGCCAATATGTAATTAACTCTTTTAGGTAAGCAGTAATAAGGCTGTAGATGCTCATTTTCAGTTTCTTTTTTTCATAAAGCTACCCTACAGGAACCAGCTGTACCATACGTCCTATAGAACGACATCATTGAGCAGTTACTTATCTTTCTGTATGTTTCTTTTTCCCCTTAGGATATGGCCTGTGGTTGAGTCCGTTTGGTATGGTTGCGATGGAGTAGTCCATTGTAGCTGTGGCTGGGGGGCAGGAATGAAACACTAACAAGTATCAACTTCACTGCTATTAGTGTGGTACTCTGGAGTGGTGCCAAAAATGTGCAGCTAAAGAGCGAGAAATTAAAAGCACAAGAAGAAGGCATCTCTCTCCCTGCCTCCTACGAATGTGAGTCTCCAGTTCCTCCTTCCCCGCAAAACGGGAGAGTGAGACGAGGCCGGCTGGCAGCTGTGAGTGCTGAGGCAGCGTGGGACTGTAACAGCAGCATTACAGCAGTTGAGATGACACCCAGATAACTGAGTGCTGCTGGCAGAGGGCTGGCAGACAGACTGGGGCTAGGGACCGCAGGAGCTTAACAGACAGCCGCCCGCCGTAGGTAGCCATGCCTCATTTCTCTCATCATTAGCTCCAGGGTGCAGGAGCTTTAAATACTGAGCCACCAGCAGAGAGACAGACCATCTGAAGCTCCTCTCTGGTCTCTGGCTGTCTCATTTCAGACAATCTCGGCAGGCCCCCAGAGATAAAAGCAGAGTGAGGTCATTAATTATCTTGTGTGATGTCATTTCTAAGGACCCCATAATTACCCAGGCAGTGCCGGCCTTGGCCTGGTCCTGGTGAAAGCTCCACAGTCAGGGTATAACGTGCTGGCAAAGTGTAATATTGATAGGGTAGAATTTAGGCAGCTCTTAGTGGAAATCTTTACTCGATGTCCCTAAGAAGGTCATTCTTGGTACGGTACTTCTGTGGGTTCTTGTGGTTTCGAAAGGCTAAAACCAAAGACAGGGGCATGACTTAGATCTGTCTGGTACAGTTTGGTGCAGCACGAAAACGGGACTTGATGTGGCCTGCCCCAAGTGGGTAATGACAGTCCTGCTTCCCAAACTAGAAACCTTGTCTTATTCAGCATTTTATAAATGCAGGAATATGTATGCATGCATTCAATTTACATGGACATAGAGGCTGGCAGACAGTAGGAGGGCTTGGAAGGAGCGTACAGCATCCTTGGCAACTCAGGGAGGGGGCAAGAGAGGTGAGAGGATAATTGTTTGGGGGTGGGGGGAGGCGGGTGGTGTTTATAGCCACACAGGGTGGTTAAAGCTCCTATGGATTAGGCAGAAACACAAACTGCTCAGCTAATCTAGGAAAGCAGAAGTCATTTTTTGGTAATGTTTACCACTTTTAGTGTCCAGCCATCCAGACCAGCTGAATTATTCATTTCGAGAAAGGCAAGCTGGCATGAGTCTGAGAACCTTATGTGTTGGCCTAATAAGAAGGGTTTTTTGGAAGGGATGGCAGAGAGAGCTGGCCGAGGTGCAGAGGGATGAGCGAAGCTGCCAGGTGGAGGAATTCATTTAATTCGCCGAGTTCCTAAGGACAGCTAGCAGGCCTGCCTTAAGGCAAACTGGCCCATTTCTGAGGCTTACTTGAAGGAGAAGAGATGGAGGAGTGTGGAGGGGACAGTTTCATGCTCAGCGTTGGGCTGAGCATGTGAGCCGTCCCCGTCCCTGTCAGGCAAGCAGAGCGTTTGGTAAGGGCATCACGCTCCACTTCAGCGTAGCCATGGAAACTCGCCTCCCTGTTAAGGGGCACGCAGATGACCTCCTGTACCCATGGAAGCTCACCTCCCTGTCAAGCCGTGTACGATCTCCTGAACTCCTGGTTAAAAATCTGCTGGCAGAAGCAGCTCACCCTTCTCGCAAAGTGCACCTGTCCTCCTCTTTTCTAAAAATGTATGCTTGTCTTTTTGTTCTCCTTCCCAAACGGCACCTGTCTATTTTGAAGCTCCAAGTTCTACCTGCGTTCTGCTCCTTTGCCCCATTCCACAGTTTTTTCCCTGACATTCACCAGTTTCTCTGCTAACATTAGTTCTTCAGGGGTCCTTTTATTATACCTCCTACATGCATTCTCTGCCCCATATTCCCTCCTGCCTTCCCTTACAAAATCACTAATAAACACACTTACCTACTTCTTACCCATGAAGTACAACTTTCTGAAAAAAAAACAAACAAAAAGAAGAAGAATGCTTACTTTTCTAGGCAAACAAAAACAATGTACTGCTTTGGATATTCCTGTTCTTAATTTCAATCAAAGTCTCTACAGAGAGAGACTGGCAATAAAGGTCACGCAGGATTATTAATTGTTCCGGAAAAAAATACCACATTTGACAGATGCGCATATTTTGAAATGTGACACCACAGCCTGTAGTTGTGGTAAAGACACCTTTATTGATGTATTTGTGAAACCTTAAAAGGCTCTTTTTAACTTCTAATGCATGCACTCTAGATATTTAAGCTGCAGCTCTACTCCCAGTTAAGGCACTGTATGGAGAGTGAAGTCACCAAGGGCACAACGCAAAATTATGCAAGACACACAAAAGGATCAAGTCTGTGTGTGCAATGGTCAAAGCCTACACACACCAAGCTGACCAAGTGTTGGCCGCAATGGAGAGAAACCTGTATAATTGCATGTTTACATCTTTTCATTGTGTTTATATATACACATTCACTTACTATTTGCAGTAATTCATTTCCAGAGACAATTCCCACAGGCAAGTAAAAAGCACATTCCCTGCTCTTTGGGCCGGGCTCCGAAAACCATGAGGCCGCGACAGGCACGTTTGTTGGACCTTTAGCGCCTCCTGCTGGCGAGTTTTAATGAACACCCAATCGGGTTTCCTAACTGGGACTTCCAGCAACACAGTATGGACTTACTGCATAACAAACAAAAGTGATCCATCACGAAAAAGTTAAATATGCAGTGGCACATGGGGGGCGAGTACACTCTGGACGGGATGTTGCCAGTGGTGGATCCAGTGTTGGGTCAGCCCAGCCTCGGCATGTCTGTGGGCCCTTGAGCAAGGCCCTTAAACCTCCAGCTCCCTGGGTGCCTCTCGAGGTGGCTGCCCTTCCCGGCCAAGCTTACTCTCACAGAGAGCGAGGCTGGGGGAGGTGAGAAGAAGACAATTTCCCCATGGGGATCAATAAAGTATCGCAAAACAAAAAAAAAAAAAAGAAAAAAAATATAATCACCACCTGAAATTACTAGACATTCTCAGGATAAACACATAAACAGCAAGCCATAACAGGTAAAATTACTGCGCAATTTAAGAAAATGTGGATGTCGCTGGCTGACATCATAAACCAGATATGACCATAAAATTATTATTCTACAGTTCTACATAATTACTATAGTATAAACAGTAATAAATAGTATTTATTACTATTATAAATACATAGTAATAGTATGGCAAAAAATAGCAGGAGAACATTTCTAAAAATGGGCCGAGAATTACACGTGTAATTAAGATTTGGAAGCACTCTGCTTAATGAAAAGCTTGCCTCTCGTGTTTATATGCCTACAAACACTCGGCCATGCCCCGCAGTCCTGCGGCAGCGCAGGGCGCAGGGGTGAGAGCCTCCCCCACCACGGGGTCGTATTGGGGGGGGAGCCCGGCCTCACGGTGTAAATGCCCCATGTACTACAGCGCCCCCCCGCGCGCGCATTGACCGCCGATGCAGTGGGTTTAGGGGCAAAGCGCGCGTGCACAGCGGGGCCTCCAGCGAGCGGGATTTATACCGCGGCTATATTTAGGCGTCGCAGGCGCCGTGCGCTTCTGCAGGCGGCCGGCAGGATCCCCTTCTGCCAGCGGCGGCTAGGACACGCCTCCCTGGCCGCCCGCCTGCGCTGACGGCGCGGACGCCCGACTTTAACGGGGAACAGGAAGCAAAACACAACTTTATGCAAAATTGTACTTTTTTTTGTTTGATCTGCACCGTCCGCGAAGGCGAATTCGGGAGCTGGGGGGCTCGCTGGGTGCCACAGGTGTCATTATGACGCGAGAGGAGGACCTGATCCGCATTGCAAAGAAGCTGGACAAGATGGTGTCGAGGAGTAGCACGGTGAGGAGCTCGTTAGGCAGGAGCGCGTCCCGCGGTGCGGGCTTCGCAATAAGGCGCGGAGGCCTGGCGAACGGCGCGCCGGCACCCGGGACGGGGCAGGCCGGCGATCGGCCGCCCCCTGCCCGCCTGCGCCGAGGCGCGCTCCGTGCCGAAGCCTGCCGGGCCGCGATCGCGCCCCGCACCGCACCGCCGGCCGCCCCCGTCCGGCCCGATGGCGGCTGATGGAAGGACACATGTGCCGAATGCTTTCGCTTCTGGGTCGGACTTGGGGCCGGAGACCAAACAGCGGCAGCTAGTGTCGCGCGTATTAGTGCGAGAAGCGAGCAAAGGCGGCCAGATATTCCGCCTTTTAAAAAGTCATTTAATTTGCGGAAGCTGTTTGCAGTGCGAGTCATTTGCGCGGGGACCGGGCTCTTATTTGGCAGGTACTGGGGCGGTGTGATTAGAGTAAGTTAATTTATTGGCCACTATAGCAATCTGACCTTTCGTTACTCCTACGACACACGAGGGCCGCTACATCTGCCATTCATGGCTGCTTCATTGTTAAAGTTACATTGTTTTCACTTCGCATTTCTGTAAACTCTCCGACGTATTTAATGTGTTACTGTAGCTGTTAACTGGATTTACTAATGAAAAGTAACAATAATACCTTCCATTTTTTGGATCCATTCTGTTTACTTTAAATGTAAACTTTGGATCTAACAGGAAATACACAGTTGAGTTGCTGCCATTTGCAAATAAATGGCATTCCTCTTTTGCAAAAGCCTGCCTGCTAAGTGGTTATAACACACGGTATTAAGCATTTCCATGCAGTGGGCCTACATAAAACCCTTAATGCTAAATTCTTTAGGGCCTGCTGAGCACTTCCCAGGTTGTGTGACTCTCACAGGAGAAAGTTGTGTGTTGAGTATCTGGCCTTGGAGCGAAACACCCCAGAAGTACAGTACCTGCTGCTGTTTTCTGGAGTATTGATGTCCAAAATTCCGCCGTGCAAACAGGTGGTGTGCAGAGTTACAAGTTACGTAAGCAAAACTCTGCGGCTACGCCATCGGCTTTTCCTCTCTCTGCTGTCCCCTGCATGCACCATGCTCATGTCTCTGGGTGTCTGCCTCTGCAGGAGGGAGCTCTGGACCTGCTCAGGGAACTGAAGGGCTTCAACATGACCCTGAAGCTGCTTCAGGTAAAACACCCCCCGCAGAGCGTCCTGCCAACACCCAGGAGCAAGCGTGTTCCTGCCCGTGTTTGTGTAAATCCTAATTTTGTCATTTATTTTTGGTTTTGGTAATATTTGGTAATGTCTTTGTGCAGTTTTCTGTCCCCCCCTCACCCATTTGTTTTGTGTTTTATACTTATTATACATAAATATTTAAATTTAGGGATTATATTGTTTTGAGATTAATAATTTTTTTTTAATTGCATTTTCATTTTATTGTTTATTTTGCACAAGCTAGTATATAACTTCTAAACCTACCCACTGTTTATTTTTCTTTTACCATTTATGAAACCTGTTTATCAAGGTAAGTACTTTCAGTAATTTTATACCTGAATGTTTTAACCCATATTTCCCAGCCTTTAATCTGTGGGGAAGTTGTTCCTGGTTAGACCTTGCTTTGCTATAGCAGCAACAGAGAAGCAGAACTTTGCTTGTTTGTCTATGCATGTTATAGTCTGCTCATTTTTCAACCACGAACCTTATATAATTTGATCAGCCTGTTCTCTTGGCTGCCGCATTTTGTCCCAGAAACACTAATTGGGAGCTGAATAAAATGGGAAGAGCACATTTCATATTAACAGTACATAACTAACTGCTTAAAAACACCCCCACAAACTCTGCAGTCCTTGTCTGGTTCTGGTCCAGGACACACGGATTGGCATGTCTGTCAACGGGATTAGGAAGCATTGCACAGATGAGGAGGTTGTCACCCTGGCGAAAATTCTTATCAAGAACTGGAAAAGGCTTCTGGGTAATACCTTGGCTGAATGTATTACTTTTTCCAGAATGAACTCCATTTTGGGACCTTTCCTAACTTTTTATTGTGCCTTTATTCCTGGCCTCTTGCAGTAAGACTTGGACTTACCTCCTGTCATGCTGACTCTGGAATGCCGTTTGCCTTCTAGAAACAGCTCAGTCTCAGACAGTGGAGAAGCCAAAGGAAAAGAACAATGGAGCAGACCCCAAAAAACCCACGGCAGACGACAGTGAGGGGCAGGCAGCGAGACCTCCATCTATCACGGAATCGAGGTGGGGACTAGTCAGGCTCAGAACAACTTGAGAACAAAATGAGGGGGTATTTACAAGTACATTTATATAATGCATGCTGTAAACGTACTGGCATCCTGTCTGGGCTGTATCCCAGTCTTGTGCCCTTCTTGAGCCTGGGTTAGGCTCCAGGTTTCCACGACCTCGACCAGGAAAAACGCATAGAAGATGGCTGGATGGATGGCTGTTTTAAACACAAACAGAAAGTGAAAGTTGATGAACCATAGGGATTCCAAGACTGCGATGTCAGTTCGCTGCCCCATGATAGGCTGCACTGGGGATATGGCTCGTTAAGTCCCATTTGTTTGTAAGCCACAGGACGCGTTTGGTAGAGGCAAAACCAAACTTGAACTCTGAGAAGAAGCATGCATTTGAGCACAAAAAAGAGACGCACTCGGGGGAAGCCGTCAAAAAGGACAAGCGTGCCGGTGAACCCCAGAAAAAGCAGGAGAGGTGAGGCACTTCAGTGTCACTCCTTTTTAAATGGCTGACACTCGTCATTTTAAAGTAGATTTCACAGAATGTCGTTTCTCAATTCAGGAAAGATGAGCCTGATCTTGGCGCGCTTTCCGCTCCTGCTGTTAATCCCGTTTCCATACTGCCTTCCAAGCCCCCAACAGTAGAACCGAAGAAAGAGAGGTCAGGGTTCAGCCTTATTGTCTGCACTGTGATGTCATCCGGTGTGCTGCTTGGCTGTGATGTCATTCGGTGTGCTGCTTGGCTATGATGTCAGCGTGCATAATCCATCAGTCTTATCCCTGGGAGTAACAATGTATGACAAACTGGAAGTACTCTTATGCATTAACGATACTCTGTCGAGCATGACACTTTGGTAAATGCACTGCTGTGTTGTCTTGGGACTGCAAATGGAGTTGTAGCGTTTGAGTGATGCTGAAATAGAAGAAAACCCACTTAAACCAAAGGCCTGGCTGCTGTTCTGGCTGTAAACGGTACCTCACACTTATTGATATTTGTACCCAACAAACCAACCTCCACTTTAACTTGGCTACAATCTCACTCTTAGTGTAATGTTTATTTTAACATGAATGTCCATTGCTTGTTTGTCCATTATACTTGTTATGCGTGATGATTTGTCATGACATTGGAATCATTTTTACAGCAGTATGCTATAGGTTGAAATAGCTCTATTTACAATCCATGATCTACACTATATTGCCAGAAGTATTGGGACTCCTGCCTTTACACACACACACAAACTTTAATGACATCCCATTCTTAATACATAGGCTTTAATATGGAGTTGGCCCACCCTTTGCAGCCATAACAGCTTC
>JAODKM010000126.1:24934656-24957801 GCA_026780845.1 Petrocephalus sullivani
CCCCCCTCCACCAAACTTTACACTTGGCACAATGCAGTCAGGCAAGTACCGTTCTCCTGGCAACCGCCAAACCCAGAAACTTTGAAGCTTTTCATTATGGAAATAGCTGTCTGAAATGCAGTGTTTTATAACTTCAGTGTGTAGGATTGTAATGCTTTAATTTGGGGAAACATCAGCTGATTTACCTTCCAATCTCAGCAACAGTCCCCACTCAGCTGGATCTCCTCTCTTGGGGCTTCACGCTGCGCTCGCATGTGGGTGCGGTGTGAGTGACGGCAAGGCTTCGGCGTCGATTGGCTATTACTCGTGTGACCAATCAGAGCCACTCGTGTGACACAGCCAATCAGAGATTGTTGAGGCAGCGGGATGAGAGCAAAGAGCACAGAGGAAGAGACGGCAGCGGAGCCTCAGTAACGCGTCTTGTAATCACTTAATATCGGTGATCGCTTAAAATACTGACAATCGGTAAAATGCCTAATATCGGCCCCAATAATCGGCCGACCCCCTACTTTACATCACTGCATCCGACACTTTGCATTGCACTTGGTGATGTAAGGCTTGGATGCAGCTGCTCGGCCACAGAAACCCATTCCATGAAGCTCTCTATGCCCTGTTCTTGTTCTTGAGCTAATCTGAAGGCCACATGAAGTTTGGAGGTCTGTAGCTATTGACTGTAAAGAGAGTTGGCCCACCACTTCGTGGCTGAGTTGCTGTTCTTCCCAATCGCTTCTACTTTGTTATAATACCACAAACAGTTGACTGTGGAATATTTAGAGGTGAGGATATTTCACAAATGGACTTATTGCACAGGTGGCATCCTACCACGGTAACGCTTGAATTCACTGAGCTGCTGAGAGCGACCCATTCCCAATTTTTGTAGAAGCAGTCTGCATCCCTAGGTGCTTGATTTTTATACAACTGTGTATAGTGATTGGAACAGCTAAATTCAATGATTTGAGGGGTGTACCTATACTTTTGGCAATATAGTGTATCAGTCATTAGATTTGAAGGCATGGCTTGGTGTGAGACAAGGCTGTTCTGGAGTTCAGGATGGACACGTAGTCATGGGCATGAGTGAGTTTCTGCAGACTTTGGTGAGATGATGACTGTCAGCTGCCTCTTTTATTTGGGTTTTGTCAGTACAGCTATATGGTAGAACAACAGCTGGAAAATGAAACTGGAGGAGTGGTGATCAAATTAGTGTCAAATTGACCTGTCCAGTTTAAGCTTGTTTTTTGCGTGGTTTCTTTGGTGCTTTTTTAAGGACCAGTCATTCATTTCATGCATCTTATTTTTTAATAAGATGTTGGTACCTGTGTCCATTTGTACTATCAGATGTGGTCATTTTCTTTCATAAATCGCTACAGCTTTTCAAATGGCTAGAATGTGCCTCCAGGAACGGATCTCACACGCGTTCTGGATCAGGCACCGCGTGTGTGGAAATCATAAAAAGCATGATGTATGAATGCCACTTGATCCAAACTATCATTGGTTGGGGAAAAAAGATGGTAGATGGAGTTTTGCGAGATCCAGCAAAACCTTTGTAAGATATCTTACAAAGTTCATCGTTTTGTTTTCCAACCACCATTTTTAATAATTTTTTTTTCTCCTCCATGTCCCACCCAGGGCTCTGTAGCTAAAAGTACCTCAATCTCTACTTCTGCCTTTTTTCCCTCCTCTTTTCTGCTTTTGACACTTTGGCAGATTCACATCTTTAGAAGGTAGAGATTTGGGGACTTGATGGGTGTGGATTATGGCCATTAACTGACAACGTGCATGCAGCTAACACTTTACGATTGGTATTTATTAACATTCGTGGGGTATTAAGAAAAAAATCGAGCGTTTAACCCATGGTTTGTGAACGTGGCTCAAGATTTTAGTAAAGTGTCTGTTAATTTTATGAACGTTTCATGAATGAGACCCTATATCAGGGGTGGGGAACCTGAGAGGTCTTCCCAAAAACCTGCACCCACACTGGCCCTCCATGGATCAGGTCCCCCACCCCTGTCCTATATGATTATTTCTCGGCTGTCATACATAGGATCAGTAATTCTTTGGCCCAGGAACTTTTATTTTACATAAGTAGGAATTGATTAGTTCACTGGCAAATGAATTAATGCAACAGTTCCGTGTCATGCTAATTGAATAATTTAGCTGTTTCAAAAATTTTTGCATGCCAGCAAAACTTTATTTTAAAAAGACTAGTTCATGTATTGTTGTTGTTGTCATTATTATTAAAAAATGTTCCTGATCCAAGGCCCTGTTTTGATCTCTGAGAAGTGTCATAAATTGGAAAAGGGGTGGCTGGTGGTGCCACATTCAATCTGGTGTTATGGTAGCAGGGATTTAGTCAGTGACAGTGATCCTAATGGGATGATGTTTATGACAGAAAGTGTGTATAGGTTAGATCGAGGACACGGTGTATGTGTTTAATACTGTGGCATGTTTCACTTAGGAAATACACTCCTGACACAAATGGTCCCATAGCCCCTCTTCCCCTGCACCTTCATCCTCCTCCCCCTCCCAAACGTCCCTCAGTGGAAAGCAAGATTGAAAGGTCAGATCCGGCATGTGGCACTGCGCCGTTCCCGGTGACGCGGGTGCGACGGCTCTTAGGTGAATGTTGTGTTGTCCTGCGTAAGCTTTTCTCACCGGGATTTCAATTGTAGAAAGGAAACGCCATGTTCCAAGCGCCCGTCTCCGAAGCGGCCATCCAACGATTCGAAAAAGGAAAGGTCTGAAACAAAGAGGTCTCTTAAACCAGCCCGTACGGCTTAGCCAGAGGCAGCCAACCTACTACCAAAGTAACAGTTTGAGCCTTGAGACTTTTGCATAAGTGTAGATTGAGGGGTATCTCACCCGTTCTGTTTTTTTTTTTTTTGGTGCCTGGTATATTATTTTTATTTATACCATTTATGTGGCATTTATTAATGTGTTTTCTTACAAGAAATATGTATCCTATCTATGCCTTTTGATTAGGATATTGGCTGTGTAGTGGGCAGAAGTTGCTAGTCAGTGATGGCATGGTTTATGCATGGGATGTTCTCGTAGTGCACAAAACCTTTTGGTTAATTATGCGTCGTTGAGGTTGGCTGGAAAGTCCTCCTCCTGGTCATGGTAAGGGCACTCTGGCAAGTGCTGAAAATGTTCTCCTTTTCCAGAAAGGACTCGACAGATAATAAGCCTCCAAAGCAGTCCAATACAGAAACCAAAAAGGAAAGGTGAGCTGGCAGATTTGGGGCCATAGATAGTGTGTGATAGTCTGCACCTTGGCTGTGACATTTGCCGCTTTGTGCTTTTTTTAAGCATCTGTACTGAGATACGGTATGATTTTCACAGGCTGATTCTGAGCTGGTGAAATATTCCAATAGTAAAATTTTTTAGCCTGCGTTCAATCCAGCTGGTAGCAGCACATTATAAATGATTTATGGTGCCCTCTTTGAAAGAATTCAATGCGGCAACGTTGAACATTGATCTGAGAAGGAGTTCTCTGGATCAGCCCTGTCTTTTCTCTGAGAAAAGTGTTTTATGTTGTTTCAGAAAAGACTCAACAGATCCCAAAGTTATATCTGCTAAACGGCCCAGTCAGGATGGGAAAAAGGACAGGTCTGCCACGGGATAGATGTGTGTGTGTGTGTGTGTGTGTGTGTGTGTGTGTGTGTGTGCGCGCGTGTGTGCAGTGATGCTGACCGAAGCAGAATTTCCACAGCAAGAGTGGGAATCTGCTTCCCATCCTAACTGACAGGTTTTTCGTTCGGCCAGGAATGGCATGCAGGGGGATCAGTGTGAGCATGCCGAGTGTGTCCTAACCAGGTCCCTGGAAATGCCCGCTTCCTTGACCCCCTGCCGACTCTTCTACCTGACCAGCCTCTGTAGGGACTCAGTAGACTCTCTTGTTTCCACTGATGCAGAAAGGACTCTGTGGACGCTAAGCCTGCCCATGCTGTGAAGCGGCACTCGACTGACTCTAAACCCGAGAGGTGAATGCGGCCGTGTTTCCGTGTGAGGTGCCCGCGTGCTGAGGCAGCTTGCTCTTGGCCCCACGGCATAATTTCCTTCTCAGTAAATGAGCATAATCACTCTTAGGTCTGCGAGACAAATGTTTAATGCTGTAAATGTAAATGTTTAAGTAATGAGATCTATCAGCAGAGATGTTTGTGCTGTTGCAGAGAAAACAGGTCTGTCAAAAAAGACATATTTAGACAGACATGTCAAATGTTTATTTAAAATGCTCGGTCGCGCTTTACATCATCTTTTCCTTCATAATGCATTTATCATGCATTCATAAAATAGTCAGTGTACCTTGATAATGCATTCATAGAACATTCATAAGCAGCAATGTAAGTATATCTTAAAGCATTGTGCACATAATACTTTCCATGAACAAGACATGACAGCAATAATATGTAACAAATATCACAACCACTGACCACTGTTTTTTGTCTTGTCTCAATACATTGTCCCTTTTCTCAAAACACTTAATACATGCACCGTATCAGTTGACTTTGTGAACTGAACTGTGTATACTTTTGCATTGTTCCCAAAACAAAATGCATTCAATTGCTACTTCTTCAAAAGGTCACGAAAACCTCTCATGTTCAACACCAGGAAAATTCTGCACAGCTACAGCAAATTTTTCAGACATTTAGATACTCTGTTCACAACAGTTAACCTTCAGTTCAAAACAAAATTTAGATCAATAGATGGAGATATGCTACATTTTGACAAATGAAACTGCATATACTTGTAATAAGATAATTCTGATTTTAGCAAACGTTTTGTTCCAATCTGTACAAAAATAGTCATATTTTAGATTGCAACACGCATGTATATAGATGTTTATATTGATTTTTAGAAAATAGAGGTCATGGAAATGTATGTTTTGCAATGCTTCACTTTGTGTTTTTTTGTTTTTAAATGTATAATGAGTGACACAGTAGTCTTATGGAGAGCATATTCTATAGCTTTGGCAATATGAATAATTTTTGGGTGAAGTATGAAGTGCATTTTGCACCAAAGGTTAGCTGATGTGCTCGTGTGTGTCTTATAAGTAATATTTTAAGTGGACATGGTATTGAGACCAGTGTGAAAATGATTGTTTAACAAAATTAATGTATTCTTGTATAATAAAGCTGTTATGGTATGTTAAGATGTTGAGGTATACTTACATGCTGCTTATGAATGCCCTACGAATACATCATACAGGCATTATGAAGTTGCAGTTAATGTAAAGTGTTACCGAATTCTTCTAGTCATCAGGCATACACTTTCATTTCTTTCAGTGTCATAAATTTAATATCTGGCTCAAAGATAAGGGATTATTTAGGCATGTATCCAACACCAATCTAGGGATTATTCAAGTCTAGCATTCTAATATTCAGGGCTAGTATTTGTGAAATTATTTTAACTTCTGTTGTAAAATAAGCTCCATAAACTCAAACTCTATGAGGAGGTTTATTAATAATTGAAATGCCCACAGTTATATACTGGTTACTGCTGGGTATTTAAGCGTAAGCACCGGATGTAAGTGCACACCAGGGTCTGTTAAAGGGAAGCCCCCTCTTTCACTGCCTTCGTGGCTGCTGTCATTCTCATACATACTTATTATTTTCTCAGGAGAGACTCCACCAATTCAAAGGGCGGAAGCGCCCCTCCCGTGAAGAAGATCGCAGGAGACAGGTGAGATGAGAGTCCCCATGCATCTACCAGGGCCACCTGCACTGACAGCTGTGAGCATTTTGGCTCCTGAGGTGGAAAGTTCAGGTCCAGAAAGTACAAATGCCGTCCATGATTTTATTCCAACCAGTTGTGTATTCTGTGACCGTGACTCTATATGCTCAACTGCTTGGTTGAAACAAAATCTTTGTCTGGATTTGTACTTTCTGGACCTGAACTTTCCACCTCTGCTTGGCTCACCAACACCAATTGCTTGGCTCACCATTTGAAGCCCCTGCATGTCTCATTTGGGTATGAAATGTTAAGTCTGAGTTCTGTGGTCTGCATACAGAATCTGGGCTGTGCTGTTAGTTAGCTGCGAAGGGCCACTGCAATTGCTTTGGTGGTTCTGACAGTGGTATTGGTCTGTCTGATGTGAATTCCCGTTTGCCACTGAAGGGCACACATCGCATCCAATTGGCTCTTAGCCCTCCCACAGCGGTTTATTTGCTGACATTAGAGGGGGCGGCCCATGACAGCTGCCTCCGGCCCCCTGGTGGGCGCGAGCAGCTGAACCTCGATGACAGCTGGACTAAATTAAGGAGGGAGAAAACTGGGCGTAGCATTTATAAAAAGCTGCATACAGATCAAATAAAAACTCAAAATATCAGTCGGTGTACATCTCAACGTTGATATGATTAGTCCAATGTCATACCCTTAACTCTGACTGCCTAACTGGCATTTCTAATGTATTTTTATAACCCATTGCCCACAGCTAATAGGCTGATGAAATCATTTAAACTGCCTCCAGATCTTGCCGCCCTGCGTTCCACAATTGATTTTTGAGCATATTCTGAATTTAGCTTCATTACATCAACCCGAAAGGATAAGTCACAGTAATCTGTTGCTAAAATGTGGAGTGTGTCATTAGTGTTCATGTAGTGTACGTGTCTTTGTGTGTTCATAGGAGGGACTCCCAGGGCCCCAAGTCTCCTCCGGGTGCAGCCCAACAGCGGAAGCCATCTACGGACAGCAGTGATATGTATGTGATGCCCCCTCCCCACACACACACACACACACACACACCATTGCTTGGTGTGCCAGCACATTCCCCAGTATTTTAGGAGTGCAGTGTTTGTTGTAGTAAATGCCGGCGCATTGCATGCGTTACCATCTGCAGCAGTGCATTACACCCTGCCCCACTTACTGCCTGCAGCTGTCCGCCTCCCGCTTTTAACATTGTTTTCATCTCTCTGTCAGCGCTAAGAAATATGCAGACCAAGCGCAGCGCCGCTGTCAGATTGTATTTGAGATGAAACCATGCATAGCAGTCATTTACGTTTATTTATTTAGCAGACGCTTTGGGCCAAAGTGACATACAGACGAGGCAGTTTGTTTAATACAAACACATGGCTATCGAGGAGCCCATTACACTAAAGCAGTGCTCAACGCCACTTATGTGTTCAGGGGCATAAGTGCAGCTAGGCTGCGATTCCATTCGTCTGCTGTGCAGGGCGGTGCACTTTGGCCGTAGCCTGGACAAGCAGAAAAAGGCTGTTATTGAAAATTAGCTGACATTAATTGAGCTTTTATGATTTAACCAAACCCAGCTGCAAGAAATAAGATTCTTTATTCTCACTTCCCCCAACCTAACCTGGGTAGGTTAAGGGAATTAAGAGCCTTGCAGGCGTGCCAAGGCTGGGCTTGAACCGACGACCTTCCTATTACAGGCACAGACGCTTAGCCCACTGAGCCACACTCTGCCCCAAGTTTCAATGTGTTATATTTTGAATATGCATCTCTGATGGTTGTTATATTATCACTGTTTAAACATTATATTGAAGAATAATTCATTAACAATACTTTTATGTAATAGTAGAGGTAGCTTCCTTTGTAGTGCTCTTGGAGACTTAATTAATTAGTGAATGCAGGCCACCTTCAACAGATGAAACCACCACTGACATAGCTGGGGGGCTACAAACATCATGTTACAATGGCTGTAGGTTGGAGAGAGGCGTCTCTCCTGGCAGCTGGAAGACCACGGCAAGCTCTCTATACCAAGCGGCCTTGCACAGGCATTAGCCCCAGACTGCAGGCCTCGGCGGGTATGCGCTTAGCCCCATTTAGCCTCACGCTCAGTGTGGAAAGCCCCGGCCTTCCTCGCTTGTCTGGTGTAACCTGATCGTCCTGTGTTCGAGGAGCAGGGAACGCCATTGGCGTTCTCCGTCAGTTCAGTGGCCTCTCGTTATAAGAAATCCATAAAGTTGTGTGTGGCTTCCTGTTCAGTTCCTTCGTCCATTTTACATTGAAGCATTTATTATTTACGTTTAGCCATCTAGCCGTAGTCAGTTTGGTCTTCTTAGATTAGAAGTATATTAGGGGTATTCCTGTTTGCGTCAATTTCTTTTTTTTCTTTTTTCTTTTTTGCTGCGTTTTTTTCATTTGACCTGATGACAGCAGGTGATGCGCTGACTTGACACCCAGTTTGATGTATGTCTATGACTTATGTAAATAAACTGGTACGTAGACAGTCTCAAAACTGGGAGCGCTGTGCCCTATACGCAACTCACCGGAATATTGTTGGAATGAATTACAAAAAAAAACGCAATGCAAACAAAAGAGAACCTTAATATTGCTATAAAGGAAGATTGGAGTACTATACCAGAGATCTGTACTATACCAGAGATCTGTAGAAGAAGTGCATTTACATAGGCAGTAAGAATGAAGGCCTTCACTTCAGTCTGAAGTTGGCATCTCATCACCATCCATAGGGTATTCTCTACATTCCATCCCATCATCCTCAGCGTCCAGCAGATGGTTGACGGCATCCTTCTGGTTTCTGTGTGCAGGGGTAACAGTAAGGCCAAACCCGAGACGCCGAAGACGCCCACCTCACCGACCAGCCCCGTGTCGCCCTCCTTCAGTCCCGCGGGAGGCCCCCTGCCCCCCCATCTGCTGACCGGGGACTCGGTTCGCGACAAATGCATCGAGATGCTGGCTGCCGCGCTGCGCACCGACGGTGAGTGCAGAACCATGCGTATACCCCCTAGACATACACTGTTAATACATATTAACATGCTGATACACATCATCGTGTTATGGTTTATAGTGCCTTATTTATCTGATCTTTTCACAGGCCACTTTCTCTTACAGGCCATTAATGTTCTACACTGTCTTAGTGTTTTTCACTTAACACAGGGATACCTTGGACGTAGCACTGCAGCACTCTTTAGACCAGAAGTACTCAGGTCTGTTACTTGTGCATCTGCCATAAGCCACAATGTGCTTCTTTTCTACCCAGATGACTACAAGGATTTTGGCATCAACTGCAACTCCATGGCGGCAGAGATTGAATATCATATCCTTTGGCCGCTGTCTTTCTCCAGGAAGGTGGTTTCTTTGTCCCCAGTGGTCTGTATGGTCTCCAAACTGCACAGTCATGGGCTGGGCATATAGACCATAGTCGGCAGAATTAAAAATTGGCTATCAGTCACTGACTGTTTAACCCAATTGGCGCTAACGGTAAAAAAGACCCCCATGGTGACAAAGGAACATGTGACCTCACCTGTAATTTGGGAGGTGGGGGAGCTCATAGGCGAGTGCCTGGTGTGTTTGGGCGCTGTGGAGGTCAGGTGCATTGTGGATCAGGTGGCAGGAGAGTAGCCTGAGCTGGTGCGGGCGATGGAGAGATACTGTCTAGATTTAGTCAGACTCACCTTAACGCATGGCTTGGGCTTTGGTACCAAAATCCTACAGAGTAGTTGAACTCTATTCCACACTGGAGTTGCCCTGGATGAGAGGCGATGGACTGGTGTGGGTCTGCTGGTGGCCCCCCTGTTCAGTGCTTGTACGTTGGAGTTCACATTCAAGATCTTCAACTCATACCTCCAGCAGAAATTTTCTTACATTCTGAGGGAGGCTGGAGACATTGAACCTGATGGACCAAATTCTGTGCCTTAGTAACTGAGGTGGCTGAGCAGGGCTGTGGCCGTAAGATTGATGATGTCTGTCCCAGCAGCACCCCCTGAACCCAGTGGTGGAGGCCATTGATAAAACCCATTAGACTGAAGAAGGAGGCCTTCTGAGCTTGGTTAGCTTGTGGAAGCCCAGAGGCAACTGACAGTTAACACAAGCCTAGCGGATTAAAGCACTGGCACTTTACAACAGGGATAGAGTACTGTTGGCCCCACTGGAGATATAGTTGGATGGTGGAAGGAGCACTTTGAGGACCATCTGATCCCAATGACACGGCATTGTGTCGGAGGACTTGGAGGAGGACTTGTATATCAGTACAGCTGATGTCATTGAGAGGTTAAAAAATTCTTTAGTGGTAAGGCTGCAGGGGTGGATGACATTGACTGTCAGTTCCCGAGGGCTGTGAATGTTCTTGGGCTGTCTTGGTTGACACCCATCTTCAACATTGCTTGGGGATCGAGGACAGTGCCTCTGGATTGGCAGACTGGGGTGGTGGTCCCAGTCTTTTGGAAGGGCCACTGGAGGGTGTGTTCCATCTTCAGAGGCATCACACTCCTCAGCTCCCTGGGAAGGTCAATGCCAGGGTACTGGAGAAGAGGGTCCATCCGTTGGTGGAACCTCAGAGGAACAGGCAGCTGAGGTGGTTCAGCCATCTGGCTGGGATCCTTCCTGAACCCTTTCCAGAGTATGCAGCGGATTTTGTGCCAGTTTGAAATGCAGACACGACGTTGACGTGCGGGGGAAAATGATGGTCGCAACATATTGTTTTACTGTGTGCAGCAGGCAGAAACCGTAGATGCACGACAGTCATTGCTTTTCAGTGAGTGCTGTGAAGGGAACGTGACACAATAAAAAAACAACGATTTCATTGATTTTTATCTTGTTCAACTACCATGCAGAAAAACAGTTCGAAGTGTTTACATTGGACACAATTGAACGATGAAATCGTGCCACATCACACCAAAATTCATGGCTTTGCTGTGCTGCATCGACTCATTTTCCTTTTCGAAAAGTACACGCTGCTCCCGGGAGATATAACCACTGTCCAATCGCAGCTCCCTAGCAAGCAAGGGGTGCGGTTCCAGAAAACGGGCTGGGACAGTCGCTTAAGATCTAATCGATGAGTCAACAGCCGCTACACGACAGACCATGGCCTCACTCTAGAATGGCTTTCAGAGCAATATTTAGACAAGAAGTATACCCTCTGCTCCAGCAAGCAGACAGTGGGGCTACGAGTGCAGATTTTGTCATTTATAAAGTAGAGTGGCTCCTAGAGCACCACAGTAGCTCTCTTGCTGCATGTACGCCCAAATCTTTGGCGTATCAGTGCGAACTGTAAGACGTCAGATGGAAGAGGCTGATGTGCGGTAAAGGCTATACTTAAAAGTGCATTCCAGATGCAGGTTGCAGATGCTGCACGCTGTAGAACAATACGTCATGACGATTGCTTTTCCCCCACATGCTGAAGTCATGTTTGCATTTCACTCTATCCCTGAGGAGGTGCTTTGTGCATGTCTAACCTGGAGGAGACTTCTGACCCGGGAACGTCCCGCTGTCCCGCTGGAGGAGGCGGCTGGGGAGAAGTAGGGCTGGGTATCCTTGCTTAGACTGCTGCCCCTGTGACAAGGAACCGGATGAGCAGCAGAGGGAGGGAGGGATGGATGGATGGATGGATGGATGGATGGATGGATGGATGGATGGAAGTTAAAACTGTGATAGTGGTAAAATTGTCATGCAAGTGCAAAATATTGGCTGTTGCCATGCGCAAGCAAACTAGTTCGCCCACGTAGTCCGTAAGTACGACGCTATCGGTGTAAGCCGGAACAGTTTTTATTGGAGTCAGCATCGTAAACTCAAAGCGTCCTATGCTGAGGCTGTCGTAACCCGAGGACCTCCTGTATATTTGTAAATATCAGTATAAAAGTTGAGTTGATAAATTAAATGTTCAGTTTTATGTATTTGGCGATTTTTTTGTATGATCAAAGCATATATGCTTCTAAGTAAATGTGATAGATTTCGGTTTTGAAGGTGCAAAGTGTCCCATTATATAAGGAGTGTAGAGTCCCTTAGCGCTCAGTTTCTTTCTGCCCCGTCCACACATATCTACCAGGAGATCAAAGCCACAGACATGAAGTATAAGAACCGCGTGCGCAGTCGCATCAGCAACCTCAAGGACCCCAAGAACCCCAACCTCCGCAAGAACGTCCTGGCAGGGGCCATCGAGCTCAGCCGCATCGCCAGCATGACCGCTGAGGTACGCTGCTTCTGCCACACGCTCTGCTTTGGGGAATCTGCCGCCCTGCTACAATTTCCCCTTTCTGTGAAAGCGGAGACCTGCTTAGCATGCCGGATAGGTATGCTGAGGCAAATCGGGTACTTAACGGGCAGCATGGCAGCAGTATGAACACAAGCCCCTAAATGTATCTAAACCATTTATTGGATAAGTAAAGGCAAAAGTCCATTAAATTTGTTTATAAAGCACATTTAAAAATAGCAGTTGACAAGTGCTGTACAGGTTCACCAAAAGAGAGAAAAAAAGGGGGGGGAGATGACAATTAATAATAATTATGATTATATTATGATAAAATGGAAAAAGTGGTATGGAAAGCCATAATACTAATATTTAATGAATATTTGTGTAAATATATAGAAATAAATATGGTAATAGTTTTGACTTCAGTCACTGTGAAGACTTTCAGGGAACACTTGATCCAATCACAAACTGGAACCCTCAAAGTGATTGACAGAGCGCACCAATATTATAAAAAGTGACATTATGGAATTAAAAATATGGTTTGGAAAACCGTCATTTGGAATTGCATCAATGTGAAAAGTTTAAACTTACTGTGAAATAAAACTTAAATTATTTAAATAATCACATTTGCATTATATTATGAAATGTAATACCATTTAATGAATTATTTAAAAATAAAAATGCTCTGTTATAGAAATACATATTTTTTTATACAATAATGTAATTGTTCATAATTTTAATTATGTATAATTTCCTTTTGAGTTATGGAGTTTCATAAAGAAGATCAAATCACATAAATACCGATCGCATATCTGATGTTAGGAATACTGACGGATGGTTTGTTGTGTGTGTGTGTGTGTGTGTGTGTGTGTGTACAGTAGAATATTTTGATAGAAATGGTAATTTTGAGATGAGACTATAATTACTGATACTGGATCAAGGTTGGGCTTTTTAGAGAGAGGCCCATCACAGCATGTTTGCAATGTGATGGTATGACACCAGTGACCGGAGATCTGTTTATGATTGAGAAGATGCTGGGACCAATTTATGTCAATTGCTTCTTTTAAGAGAGAAGAAGGAATAATGTCGAGGGCACAGGTGGTAGACGTCATGCCAGAAACGATCTTAATAAGAGAGGCTAATGAGATGAGGTTGAAAGAGCAGGTCTGGGCAACCGAAGCATAACCGACAGCTAGGGCTTTCGGGGGGGGGGGTTACATTTGATTTTATGCTACTCCGTTTATGAAGACTATTTTACTCTTGCCGTTTTAACAGCTTGCTGATATCTGGGTATCCTGTAAAATTTTAAGTGAAGTCTGAAGCTTATGCTGCTTCCTCTGAGGCTTGGCCTTTTTGCACTCTCTTTTTGGGGCCCTGCCTGTTTCATTAAGACACAGCTAAGACGTCCGTTTAAGCTTTTTCACATTAAGCTACACTGTTAAATTTGGATGAAATGGGAGGCAAGTTCCTCAGTATCAAGATGAGGTGGCGGTGTCTTGTGCAGGTGTCGGAGGGCGCCATGAAAGCGGCAGGGAAGGTGGTACCAGTGAACGAGATAAGGCTTCGACAGAGGAAAGGGGCAATGACCGTTATGTGCTGGAAAACAGGAAGGGAACTTTCTAAGACGATAAAGCTATGAGCTGAGCGATACGGATCTGATATTTCCAGGTTTTGAATCATGACACCAAGTGACAGTACCAGGTCCCGTGATTTCTGCATTAACTAATGAGAGGTTTGGAAGGACGGCAAATATGAATTACTGAAATCACCAAGAATTAAGACTATATCAAATCTTGCATTGATCAGCCACAGAAAGTTGTAAAATTGTGTTATGCAGTCCTTATTTGGATTAGAAGGGCAGTGTATCAGTGCCAAAAGGTACAGGATTAACAGGTTCCTGTTTAATTAGCTGTACTTCAAAACTGTAAAAACAGCCTAAAGTCAGAAGGCAGCAAGCAACCCGTTTCTTAAAAAGCGCTGCAAGTCCTCTGCGCAGCCTGCAGGGCCTAGGTGTGTTAGACGGATACAGTGTCTGGTGGGCACAGCTCAGCAAGTGTGCCTGAATAACGAGCATAGCCAGGTCTCTGTTACCAGTGAAAAATCCAAACTGCACAAGGTGGAAAAAGTCATTCAGGATAAAAATATTATTGGGCAACGACCTCGCATTTATTATATAGCTGCAACTAACAATTATTTTGCCAATCGATTTAATCTGCCGATTTTAAATTTTTTCGATTAATCGATGAATCAGATAAAAATAATTTCCACCCTTTTATTCAGAAATAAAGCACGATCTAAATTGACGACGCAAAAAAGTGCACAAAGAAAAATGCAAAAAACCTGGTAACAGAATTTGTTTCAGCATTAAGACTTGTTTTCTATATTCACAGTAATACACAAAAACGATCTTGCATGGCACTATCACATACTCTCAGACGCAGTTACTATCATCCCCATCTAAACACAATTAATCCTACCTAACTTACATGGCGAAAGATGGGACTATCTGAGCAGGCAAGTGTGCACCCTTAGCTACCTAACATGGCATTTCGCCGATGAAATCAGAACAGGGCAAACAGAGAATGGGTTGGGGAATAGGTTTTGTTTCGGCAGATGGGGTGTGTGCGTGCGTATGCGTGTGTATCTGGGTTATCGTGTATGTGCGATCGTGCATGTCCGATCGTGTGTGCAGGTGTACGTGTATGTGCGATTGTATGCACGTGTATGTGCGATTGTGTGAGCGGGTGCTTGTGTATGTGCGATCGTATGCGCATGTATGTGTGATCACGTGAACGAGTGTGTGTGTATGTGCGACTGTTTGAGCATATGTATGCGCACTCGCCGCTCCTGACGGGCTACTCAATCACAGTGCAGTGTCTTCACTCTGACCTTATGTCAAAGTAAAGTTTATTTATGCAACACATTTACATACAGCTTAAAAGTGCTATATAAAAACATTAAACTGAAATAAAATAATAAAACTGAAATACACACTCACACACCATTTTTGTGTAATGTGAATAGCAGTGCAGGATCCAAGACTGTATTTCATCGCTCCCCTGCATGAGAACCAATTAAGGAAACCATGGATATCCAATAGCGCTTGCCGTTCGACGGTCATTACAGTTTGAGCATGTTGGACACGTACTGATGATGGCAGGAGAGCAAGGAAAGGCAAGTGAAATGGCAGTGTTGTGACCTTCTTGGTCATTCACAGATCATTTTAAAAAAGAAGTCGTTTCGGAAGACCTGCCGCATCTTCACGTACACCTGCCATCTATGTACAAGGGTAATAATCTTCAGCGTGCCACTGGTGGCTGCAGCCTTGTTAAAAACATCATCACAATTGTCTGCTCAGGAGATGGCCAGCGATGAGCTGAAGCAGCTGAGGAACACCATGACCCAGGCGGCTATCCGGGAGCATCAGATGGCCAAGACTGGGGGCACTACCACTGATCTACTGCAGTGCGGCAAGTGCAAGAAGAAGAACTGCACGTACAACCAGGTAGGGACAGGTGGAGAACGGAGGTCACCTGGGCTATCACTGAGCCTGCAGTGAGTCTGTGCTGGGCTATCACTGAGCCTGCAGTGAGTCTGTGCTGGGCTATCACTGTGCCTGCAGTGAGTCTGTGCTGGGCTATCACTGTGCCTGCAGTGAGTCTGCGCAGGCCTAAATGACACATGATCTCATGCCCCTAGTCCAACAATCAGTCACTTGCAATTACGTTACCTAAATATTTATCAGATGCTTTTTATGTGACGTATAATTCAGAAAGCAGGGGTGAGCCTGTCCCCGGAGCAGGTGGGGTTAAGGGCCTTGCTCAAGGGCCCAGTGGACACATCACTCTGCCAGCCCAGGGCTTTCAACCAAGGACCTTTTAATCATGGGCCAGAGTGCTAACCTGCAAAACCACCCATTTTAATGAGTTATATTTAGTTTTTATAGTTATGTTTTGCTAGTATCACCCTTACCGCCACCTATTTGAACTTCACATAATCTCTAACTCAGGGATCAGAGGGTGGTAGATCTCCAGGAGCTGGAGCGAGCACCCCTGCTCTGACTCTTAGCTTTACGTTTATGAATGAATGAGCATTAATATCCAACTTAATCGCCCTCTGCCATTGGAAGCCGGTGATTGTTTAAAGGTGCCTGTGGCCTTGCATCTTGTCTTTGGAGAGGAGCGTCACCCCTTAGCTGGTGCTGCTCTCTGTACCCACACAGGTGCAGACTCGCAGTGCCGACGAGCCAATGACTACCTTCGTGTTGTGCAACGAGTGTGGGAATCGCTGGAAGGTAAGGTCACCTACAAGGGTTATGACAACTTGGATCACAGTGTGTTCTCAAAAGTGAACTTGTGCTTCTTTCCTGGAGCACACATGGAAATGGCACTAAGAGCAGCGTTCTGCTGGAGAAGGTTAATTTGGCCTGCTTATAGGGCTATTGTCCTGCCTTGAGATTTCAGCATAGGTTACACTTTGTGTTTCACTCAGTTAATGTTGTGTTCTGTTTCCCTTCCAGTTTTGCTAATGAGAAACCAGCAAGATGGAAATCAAGCCTTCAATCTGATCAGAGTAATAATAATCACTGGACATTTGTTTCTGTCAGGGATAGTGAAAAATGTAGCACTCAGCATGATTTTACAAGGTGTAGTTAATCATAATTTGGATTTATACCTACCTATGAACGATTTTTACGATCACTGCATGTAATTTAATGGGCAATATTTTTGGTAATATTTTTAATCCAGTTATTGTAAAGTTGGGTGAATCAATATGTTACTGCAGATGTTAAAGGAAAAACACATTTCATATCATTGTAAATGCCGTTTTCCTAAAAGCTATTTGTTTAACTTGAATGTCTAAATCAACTTATCAGATACGAAAAAAGAAATTTTAAAAAAATATGCATTCAAAGATGATGTTTTCAAAAGGGCTAGGGGAATGCCTGCTGCAGCTTCACGTAGACAGCCATTCTGATGGGGAGAAGGGGCAGAATACGCATGCTGCCAGGGAGAGAGCCTTCATGGGGGGATCACAATCAGACCAGAAATGTATAAAATTTTGTATAAAACTGAAACAAATAAAGACCATTTTATTTAAAATAGTTTTTCTAGGCAGATGTTCTTATGATGGTGCAGAAATATTCTGCGCTTTGAATTTACAGCTGTGTCGTTTAGATTTTAGACAACTTCAGAAACGGTTTACAGAGAAATCAGGCTCCTTTGGCTGAATGCATGTATTACAAGGTTCTCCCCTCAACATCTGTGACCATATGTGGGCTGAGGGCTCTTTCCCGTACCTACTTGTCCAGGACGGGGTCACTGTGAGCCAGGTGGTCTTCCCAGGAACCACAGGCACAAGGCAGAGGTCATCACACACTCTCCTAACCACATTTTTTTGGGTAGGGCGAGGCAGAAGTGGAAATTTCAAGTCCAATAAGCAAAACTCCAGACCAGGTTTTGTTTCAACTAATCACCGGAGTATAAAGAGGCACAACTGGTTGGTTGAAACAAAATCTAGGTTTGGAGTGTTACTCTTTGGACCTGAAATTGCTCTGGTGGGAGGAAGCTGGAGCACTTGGAGGAAATCTGTAGGAATATAACCTCAGCCCACAGCCCCATCTGTGTGAGGCTCCAGTACAAACCCCTGGGCCTCCATGCCGCCTGTATTAGGATGCCATTCCATACTCATTCCGTGATGCTGTCAGTTTAACTTTGTGCTAAACCCTTCAGAGAACTTTTAGCATGTTTATAAAAAAAAAAAACATTGAATTTTTCCCTAGTGATTCAACAGTAAGGCTGCTCTCTCCTCAAGCTCCATATCTGGTCTTTTCAGATGTCACTTTTTTGTGAATGATGTTTACTTAACACTATCTTCCCCAATAATGATAGCCTAGACCAGGGCTGCCCAATTCCAGTCTTGGAATGCCAGAATCCAACGCTTTGTAGATTTCTACTACTCAAATACATTTTAATCAGCTAATTACCAGGTATAATAGTTATGTTTGAGCAGGGAAATCTGCAAACTATGTAGGATTCTGGTTCTCCAGGACTGGAGTTGGGCAGCCCTGACCTAGACCGTTGTTTCTCAACCCGGTCCTTGGGGATCCCCCAGAAGGTCCATGTTTTTGCTGTCCACTTCAAACTCTCTTTGCATAACCATGGACCTTCTGTGGGTCCCATAGGACCAGATTGAAAAACACTGGCCTAGACACAACTACCTTCAATTGTTAGATCATTCAGGGACAGTGGAATTTGAGCTACGCCCTAACCATGTATTACATATGTAAACAGTATATGACAGTCTCACAGTCACCAACCAAATGCCCAGCTAAACTACAGATCACTGTGAAACTTGTTTGTGAATAACAGTCCATTTTCTATTTTTGCTAAAAATATTTAGGCAGTCTTAACACAATCCGTATCACATTTGAAATTATGATGTCCAAAACACATCTTACATAATGTATAGTGTAGCATGCTTGTGTGTGTGTGTGTGTGTGTGTTTGGGGGGGGGGGGGGGAATGGGAGGTTGCATATGTTGGTAGGCGATGGGGGGCGTTTTTTTTTGTGGAGAGGTTGGGGTGGGGGGGTTGGGGGGGGGGGTGGTGGGGGGGGGGGGGGGGGGGGGGGGGGGGGGGGGGGGGGGGGGCGGGGGGGGGGGGGGTAATGGTAGATAGCATATTCTAGCAGGAATTCGGGCTCTTTTATTTCATGGTACAAACCGCGCTGTTAGAAACACAGAGTTCTCATGCAGTCTGTCATTTCCCAGTCAGTCTAAGATGCCAGCAATAAGCATGACAAGTCAAATAATGTGTTCGAAAAAGCGAGTCTTCCACAAAAGCCAGACATGTCATTCCAGAACTCCAATGCTACATTCCTTTCTCTTACAGAGCAATTCCAAATAACTGGAACTCAGGGTACGGCTTCGCGGCATTTATAACGACATCCTACATTTACACCAAAAAGAAAAAAAAACACAAGCTTATTTATAACATTACAAAATCGACAGCATTTCTATCACACCTTTCTGTAGGGGTCCCCTACTGAAGCCACTTTCACAATGAACAGTTGCGAACAATTTTTCACAAAGAAAAATTACAGCAATGGATATCTGCCCACATTCACACTGTTATCCCCACAACATGAGGTACAATGCTGGGGGTATCCCTCAAAGTGTCCCTCCACACAAAGTCAATCACTGGGCCAGGATTAAACATTGTGCAGTGACTTAAGACACTTGTGTCACACATGGCTGTGGCACAGATGAACGGTTTGAATAACACCGGTCAGGGATATGGGACATGATGTAGAGTCATCTCTGTCACTGTTGGTACGTCTGATTCCATTTGTCACATGCGCAAATGTGACCTCACTTTACTGCAATGCCTGGCACATGAAAGGTGCACGGGCCTCTTCCCAGCATTCTCTGCGAAGACGTCCTTGTAAAGTGCTGCAGCAGCTGTGGAGAGCAATGCACGTTCTTTGTGAGCTAACCATCTGGATTAAACCTTCTTTTAAGGTTGCCTTCTTTGAAGGCTTTTGAAACTCCTTTCAGATCTGAAGTCAGGCAGACCTATCCTAATACAAATAGAGTAAGGATATATAAACCCTTAAGTTGCATGGATTTATTCTCCAGTGTTCTCACTAAGAAGACCTGCGCCTCAGCAAGTACCGGTGCCAGTTGCATCTATATCAAGAAGAGGCAGCTCTACCAGCTGGCTGTCAGGGATTGCAGCAGACACCCCCTAGGTGTTGGGAGTTGGACTTGCAGGTGCCAGGCTTTGCAGCAGGGACTGGTAGAGTAAGGAGTTAAGGAACCTGGGGTAGGAGTCACGGTGCATCAGGGCATAGATCTGAGTCTGGGCATCATCAAAGATGTGAACTGTAGGTGCTGCCATGTTACGGTTGATGGTCTCCCGCACTGTGGCATCGATGCTGACCTGTGGATCAATGCAGGGACATACCCAGTGATTCAAAAAGGCATTAAGTTCTTGATTACTTAATTTGATTACTTGATTACTTACTTAATGGTTAGCTGGGCTACATTCTGCATCATAAACAGTCATTATAGTGATGCTATTATTTTTCATAGATCAGTGATTATGACCTCAAATACGGAAACTCCATGCTGTGCATACACTGAGCAACCACACAAGCATACAAATGGACAATGAAACATGTTTTCTCTACTTCTCTACTAAAAAATTCATGGAATATAAAAAAAATGCATAAAACAGTGAGATGCAAATGTGGTTCAGGAATTTAGAAGATGCATCTCACCTCCTTGGGTGAGAGGATGGAGATGTAATCCAGGTAGATTTGCTTAGCCCCCTCTCTAACGGCCGCCCTCCGGGTCTCGGTCTTCAGGCTCTCACATGCTTGCCAGAAGAGCATGTTCTCGTCACTGTGCTCAGAGCGCAGGAACTCCATGAAGATACTGCGGCCTGCAGGACTCTCCATGAGTGCGGTGAAGGACAAGGCCCAGGAGGACACCTCATCCAGGCTCAGCCTGCCACTGATGGATGTACAAACAGCCACATGCTTAGCCAAACAACCCCATAGGGGGTGGACTGTTTAAACTGCAAATGAACAGTACAGTAGGTTCACAGAGCAGAATTAGCACCCTCCATCACCTTTAGGGCTTTAAGTTCAAATATGATCTACAGCTCTCTGTGGGCACAAACCAAGATAAGTAGGTCAAGTGAAAATGTCAGAAGTGTTTTGTTTCAGCCAAGCTGTTGAGCACTGTGACTGTGACTATACTCAACTGGTCGGTTGAAACAAAATATTGTTCTGGATTTTTACTTTCCGGACCTGAAATGTGCACCTCCGGAAAATGATCATATAATCCCACCGAGAGGACAGGCTCACCAATCCCAGCACCACCAACTCCTGACTGACTATTGTATTATTGTCAATGGATGGCTGCATCATATTCATAGGGGCGGGTCTAAGTCAGTCATCCTTTTGCATGTGACAGGGTTTTACAGGGTTTGAGTGGGTGCTTAGAGTGCAGCCATGCACATCCCCCCCCCAGCAGGTGTGTTATATTTATATTCTTACCTCTCATCAGTTCTCTGCAGACTTCCCAGAGAGGACAGGTTGGAGTCTCTCCCGCTGCAGGCCTGGTCCCGGCTCCTTGATGTCAGACTAGCAGATACACACATGTGCAGACAGCTGTCAGCTCCTGCACGCACATGTGGCCAAAGCTGGTATGTGGGAGACTGGTGAAGCTACATGATAGGCACATTGATGGAGGAGTGACTGTTTCCCTGGGGGCTGCAATGCCCCTCTATATCTCTCTGCTGTGCTGGTGTCCTCCCATGTGCAGTTAGATGGACTGATGTTCTAGATTGTACTTAGTATATGAAAGTGTGAGTGTGCCCTGGCTGGAGTAGTAACTTTTCCTTATGCTTCTGCTTCCTGGGAAGGCCACCTGGCTCACAGTGCCCCTGAACTGGACAGAAGGGAGGATGTCAGAGCCCTCTCTGACACCCACATATGGTCAGAGATGTTAAGGAGAGTACCTTCTGCTACATGCATTCACCCAGAGGACTCTTGTTTCTCTGTAAACTGTGTTTGAAGTTATGTCTAAAGTCGAAATGCCGCAGCTGTAAATTCAAAGCACAGAATACTGTTTCTGCTGCACTGTTATAAAAACATCTGCCTAGACAAACACCCTTAAATAAATGGTCTGTGTTTTATACATTTCTGCTCTGATTGTGATCCCCCCCATCTGCAGCTTGTATCCACATAGTGTATAGTCATTCTGCAGCATCTGCTTATCGAAAGGGCTCTGTGCATATCTGAGTAAACCATGCGCCCGAGTCCATGTGGAAATGGGCCATTGATTGAACATGAAATTTAAGATATACGAAAGTTCCTGTTTTCTCCTGGAATGGTCAGTGTTTTCTTCAGTGTTTTGAATCTGATTATCTGTTGCAGTTTAAAGAGTAACTAGCATCAAGTGTTAATCCGTTCTTGCAAGGGTCCCTTGTAAGAAAGAATGAATAGAAAGTAGAATATTATTGACTCCAGGTGCGAAAGAAAGAATATTATAGACTCCAGAGACGATTCCAGAATTAGAAAATTAGGGGGAATAAATACAAGCTAAACGTGGTAGACATATCAGTTGGTTAATTTAGATAATCATTAATTGAAAATGTGCGTTTTATTTGTAATTTACAATGACGTAGGAATGCAGCTCAGCCGGATTCGATCTTGCAAACTACAGTGCGCTAGACACGTATTTCAATTCTGTGAAGGCCTAAGGATGTCAGGTGAAATTTAATGGTAAAACTCACCATGGAATCTGTGCATGATCACTGTGTTTTAAAGCTTCAGGTAAATGTATTTCAGATGTATACGATTATTAAATTGTTTGTGGGTTTAGGATAGGCTTTAATCTCAGTTGTTCTTTTTGAATGAAAAAATATTTAGGGAGGTATAATATCTTCCATTCAATCAACTGCAAGAATCATTGGGATTATAAGTTCTCCTTTTACAGTTATCGCCAGACATCCCGCTGGAGCCTGTGCCGAATACTAAAGCCCGACCCTTTTTGGTAACCAATGTAATGCTGTTTTTGTGCCCCCCCCCTCCCCCGGGGTCCTAAACATAGCCGGCAATGTGAATTTGGAGCAGCAATGTTACATACTGTATACGATATTATTGAATATAATGTAAAAAGCTATTCATGATTAAACCCAATAAATACACATTTATTTGGGGGGAGGGGGCTAAAAAAGAGAGCTCTCCCTTTAAAAGTTCCTGCTGTCTCTCACCGGGAACATCTGCAGCACCAGCAGCTCCAGCACAGGCAGCGGGGGGGCAGTGCGCAGCTGCAGGGCGAGGTCTCAGGGCTGCCGCAGCAGGGCGGCAGGGCCCCCCCATCCTGCTGGGACAGGCGACGTCTCATGGTGGCCCGCACATCTGCAACCACACACAGTCACAGTCCTGCCATTGCTTTAATGCAACTGAGGACGACCCTTGCAACCAAATAAAAAAACCATACTTTTTGCATATTATTTTACAAAAAAAAACACCTCCATTACAAATTTGTCCCCATGATGGTAGTAGGACCAATGCTCACCTATGCTGGAGGAGAAAGTTTGATACTGGGTGGGACAATTTAAATGCAATTTATTATTATTATTTTTGTTTTTTGGGGGGGGGGGGGGGGTGGGGGGGGGGGATACCTGGAGCCCCAATTAAAAGGGGGCACGTTCCCCCCCGATCCCAAAACCCCGTGGTGTGAAA
>JAODKM010000126.1:24966117-24986301 GCA_026780845.1 Petrocephalus sullivani
GCGGGTGGGGACGGGGGAAGGGGGGGGAGGGTGCCGGGGGACGGCGGGAGAGGGGGCGAGACCCCCCACTTTCAACCCCCCTTCCCCCCCCCCCCCCCCGTCTGGCCAGGACGTCCACTGCTGCTCTATAAAGTTAATCCTGCATCAGCATTCAACATTCATGGTACAAGATTTTTATTTGTCACATTCGTGAATGTGCAGTGCTGGTGCACCAGCAGTGATACGAAATTGCAGACTGTGCAATAAGCACGCTGGATGGATAGCAGATGTAAATAAAAAGTACAAAAAATATAGAAATATGAAAGGTATATAAAGGTAAACAAAGTAATTTGGAAATATGAGAACATATACTTCTACACCTGGTTCAGCATTCACAACAAGTTCAAGTTTTCTCTAGAAGAACGAATATTGTTATTGTTGACTGCATAGGCAATGGCACAGTGAAATTCAGAGTGCTGTAAAGTGACACTCACTTGTGCATACGCATGTTGCATAGCATTCCTAATGGACAGTGACTTTGACGCATCGGGTAGTTCAGTTAGCAATCGATCGATTCCCTCAGTGTCAGATCCAGAAGCCAATTACTACAAGTGCATCTGACATGACTGGCATGACCCCCACAACCATGTGGCAGTCATGAACTGATTGGCTTCTACCTGGGGGGCACATTATTAATGTGAGCGTGCTATGCACACTCATGTACCCCTGCAAACCTAGCTCTGAATTTCCAATCAAGGCATGGAGACAAGGGGATTTTTTACCAGCTAATGAATTTACAACCACATGGAACTGGGGGAGTACTATATAATTCCACCTATGGGTTTCCTGGGTGACAGTAAATGATTCGCGAGATATTTCATCACCTGGTTCTTCTGTCACTTTAAATTTCTTTTCATTATTGCAAAGAGACTAACAAATACAGTGGAGACAGCGCAGTCCTTCTGCCTCGGCCTTATTAAAGAAACAGCAGCAACAAACATAGAGACAAACATGTAGAAATTGACACAAATGGTTCCTAAAATGGACTTGCTGAAAGAGATGCAGTGCTACTTTTAAGTTGATTGTAGAAGCAACAGTTTACATTGTCTGTAATTAAGACAGTATTATTGCTGTAACAAATGTAATGGAAATGGTACAGTACAGGTACAGTTTGTGTTATTATAATAGGGATAGCATGCCAATTAAAGTTATAGTGCTTTCGTATTTTTTATATGTCTTTGGAGACAATAAAGGCAAGAATTTGATTTATTTATCCTCGTACAGTGACCTAAAAACAAAGTATTTAGTTATCAGTGACCTTTATATCTTGAAATCACCAATCTTCTTTTAATATTAACTTTTAAACAATCAGACACAGGAAGCAAATTCCAGCAGAGAGACTTCAGGTCTTATAGCAAAGTACAAACCCAAAGCTCATTTAGCAACTTGTGTACTTAGCTGTCATGTGGAAAGAGCCCCCTGGATCTTCAGTAGGATTGGACCTTAATCTTAGTTGTAATTAAATGGATCACCTTTGGGTTGTGAAAAGAATGTCAAGAATGTTACACGAAATTAAATGCAACAAATAACCTTATTCGTCTAAATGATATCAATGTCAGTCATGCCAATAAGTAAACAATCACATTATGCATGCTCATAAATAACTGTCTGACTTACTAACAGGTCTAATTCATGCAGATAACCAGTTGGAAATCTGATTAGCTTAACCTTTTTATATATAACTGTTTATAGTGTTGCTGCTGTTAATCATGTGTTCAACAATTGAAATATCTTTGTAGAAAGGCATGGATGCATTCTTCTCAAAAGTAGCATAAATTGTAATTTTAGTTCTATTTTTTTTTTTTTACCTTTTTTAACAATAGTTGACAGGTTAACAAAATGTTAAAGTTAAAATAAAAGTTAAAATGCTACAAATGCTACAGATACTGTTGTAATAATACATCTGTGATTGGCTGTGCTTATCACTGTGAGGGAGGTATGTCCTCTAGCAATGGAACAGCTGGTGCTAGATGGATTCCAAGGGGCTCACCAGCTGAGCGTTCTCTATTTTATACTGTAAAAAAGGGGCCAGGTTATGTTGTATTTTATTGTAGAGACTCAAAACATATATATATTTTTGTCTAATTTTAAGAAATGTACGTGATATTGGTTAAGTGTATAGGATCCCTCTATTTAGGTGGCATTAAACGTCTTGCTAGGAGTGTAAGGAAAGTCACACTTTCTGATTGAGTTTTGGGTAACCTACAGAGGTGAGGAATTATGCTAAACATAGCTTTTATCGAAGAGGCTGCTCTGAGGCAGATTTACATCAGACACATGTCCGATCTACATCAGGGAAAAAGTTCAATTACTCTGTCCAGTGTACATGATGTACTGTACAGTCACTGCATTGCACTAACCCTAACCCTAACCCTAACCCTGCACTGCATTAAACCCGGCCTTGTACACACTGAAGCAATATGCACTCTATGCAGAATAACCTCCCAAACTGTCTATGCATTGAGCTTTAATGACTGAGAGAGTAGAATGACAAAATCGCTACAGTTGTCTATAGATAACTCATATAATGCCTTTAAATGGGGGTCTCGTGGGGCAGGATCATATCAGGTGCCCTTAGGAGAAATTGGAAACTGGGGCGACGTCCTACGTCAGAAATCACCACTTTGGATGGAGATAATGAGAGAAATATTCCGTGGGAATGGAGAATGAAATGATGAGAACATCCCTTGCTGATACAGATCATCAACCTCTTTGATGCCGATGTTATCCCAGGCTGAAAAGGCCTGAGGCATTGTGGGTAGTACAAGGCATGATTGCAGCGTATTGGAGGCTTAAAGGAGATGCCAGCAAAAACCTTCACCTTATTCATCCCCATAGTCTTAGTCGGTTTTTCACAATTGCAGTTTTTGCAAATCCGGTATATGGAGGAGAGAGAGGCATAATGTGATGACAGGTGCCTGGCGACCAAGTTGCGGTATGCGGAGGATTTAATTTGGGGACTAGGAAAGCGAAAGCCAATTCAGCAGGCAGGAGTCACAGTCGGGGGCACAGAAGCGATGAGCTGGATAGCCAGGGTGATCAGTGCTATGTGTACATGAGACACTGAAGGTAAAGACCGAGGAAGAGGGTAGGCTGGGCGGAAGATCTTGGAGCAGCTAGGGAGGAACGAACAGTGAAGGCAAGGTGCATGACATTGAAAAAGCATGGGAACTAACGCACCGAGGATTTGGGCAGACCTGCTTAATACCCAATAACCACAGGTGTGGTTAGCCGACTAATCAGCTAATTAGCTCCCACTGTGCGCGGGTCATGACTCATAAATCAGAGCTGCTAATGAGGAGGATGTGGACCAGGCAGAGTCACTGGAAAGCCACCAAGGGATATCTGCTGCTGGGTCCTCATAAAACCGGTGCAAAACAGAATCTGTCTGAAAGCCCAAGAGTAACAGTGGATAATTATGCAGGGCCAAACAGAGCTTTTGGCAGCTATAGAACACTCTTCCAAATTCAAGCAGGTTTACCATTTGAAATAAATGAGGAATTGGCTCTATCATGTCAATTAAAAATGGATTTAGGGATAAATATGTAAATGTTGGCAGTACAATCTTCTTAATTGAATTGATTCTGCCTGCCTGCATTTTTAATTTTGCTCTGTTTGTACCGGAAGGGTGAGAAAAAATTTGGGGAGCACCAAAATATGTCAGTTATGAGTAAGTTTACAAATAAAAAGGCCAAATAAAAAGTGACAAACTGCAGCGTTAACAGAGAATATTTCAGTTTTCTTTGTATTTGATTTAAGGTGAGGAAGCTCACAACGAGGCGACAGTAAGTCATTAATTTGAAAAGGAAAGGAAAGGAGGAAACTGAGAGACTGAGCAAAGCTTAAAACCAAGTAATGAAACAAAATTACCCAAAATATTAAGGACAGGAGGTAAAGATTTGGAGGCATCAGAAATGCAACATACAAAGGAGCGGATCGTCTGCATAGAAAAAGACACCAAACCCCTCCTCCCCCCATCCCTAACGATGCCTGTTAATTGTGCACTTTGGTGGACAGTAAGCGCCTGTTAGTTGTGCGCTTTGGTGGACAGTAAGCGCCTGTTACTTGTGCGCTTTGGTGGACAGTAAGCGCCTGTTAGTTGTGCGCTTTGGTGGACAGTAAGCGTCTGTTACTTGTGCGCTTTGGTGGACAGTTAGCGCTTGTTAGTTGTGCGCTTTGGTGGACAGTAAGCGCCTGTTACTTGTGCGCGTTGGTGGACGGTAAGCGCCAGTTAGTTGTGCGCTTTGGTGGACAGTAAGCGCCAGTTAGTTGTACGCTTTGCTGGACAGTAAGGGCCTGTTACTTGTGCGCGTTGGTGGACGGTAAGCGCCAGTTAGTTGTACGCTTTGCTGGACAGTAAGCGCCTGTTACTTGTGCGCTTTGCTGTACAGTAAGCGCCTGTTAGTTGTGTGCTTTGGTGGACAGTACGTGCCAAAGGTTCAATAGGGGTCTTATTTGTGCAAAGTGATGTAAGTGGCAGCTCGTATAATAACTCCAGCCAGGATACAAAGCCGTTGCCAAATCCTGACGAGTGTGCAACACTCAACCTGATCGAAGGGCTTCTCACCTTCCAGTGACACCAGGATTTCAGATAGTGAAGGCAGGCGGGTGGTATAAAATATTGAACAGCCATCAAAAAAAAAAATATATATTTTTTTTATAAAACCAGCGTGGTCAGAAGAAAATATGGTTAGAAGTATTTTCTCTAAGCTCCAGGTGAAGATTTTAACATCAAAATTCAGAAGGGGTGTTGAGGATCTTTATTGTTCTTAAGGAAGGAAACTGAAAATTGTGCTGACTGATACGACTTGTTGTACATCTTCAAAAGTGAAGCCACAAGCCTAAAAGAGAATTTCGGGGAAAAAAAATCACATGGAAGGTCATCTGGGCCAAGGCTCTTGCTGCTCTGGATAGCCGAGATAGCTCAAGATACTTCATCTTGCAATACAGGGCTGTCATGCCACCGCATCCGGACAGCACTAACACGGGGTAGAGAAAAATTGTTGAACCTGTCTCCACTGCACTGTTCTTCAGAAGTGTGCAGTGTTTGATTGACGGTTCTAAACACATTATTAATTTCTTGATGGTCCATCATGTTCATCAGGTCCATTATGGGATCTGATTCTGATATTAAGACTGACTGGCCTGACTAAGATTGATATAGGATGCTGAATGCTGCCTCAGCAGAGACCAAAGCTGGGCTTTCCACCATACCCATAATGGCCATGAGCAGCATTCTTCAGCATCAGCAGAGGATAGAGTGGCAAACTTTGCTTAAAGAAGCAGGCACTCTTTCAATACAGTAGGAGAGGATGTACTTGTGTATTGATTGTCCAGCTGAAGGGTACAATTCCCCAAACCTGCAAGAACCTGTGTGGGCTTTTTTCCTCTGGGAGGATGAATAAGCTATTATCTGTCCTCTTATATAGCTTTAAAAGATTCCCAGGTCATGCGTTGGGTAATTCCTGGGGTGCAGTTAACACAGGGAAAAAAAAGGTGTCAATCTTATGGGGAATAAACTGAATCAGATCTGGAATGGAAAGCATTTGAGAATTTAATCTCGAAGGAGAATGAGTTATAGGCTCATAAGCTATCAGCAAGCTCAGTGCGAGTTTGGAATGTATTGAAATAATGATCGCATTATAGGTGCGGTCCAGAATGGCTGAGAAAGTCCTGGCTAATGCTTTAAATTAACTGTACCTTCATAATGCATTCATTATGCATTCATAGAACATTCAGTACACCCTTTATTAAAACTTTAATAAGCAGCATGTAGGTATACGTTACCAGCGTTAATATACATTAATAACAAATCATATGATAATAACAAACATTATAATCATATAATGTTTGTTCTCAGTGTATATCAAAGCTGTTAAGGTATGTGCACGAATGCGAAACTTGTAAGCAGAGAAAGTGCGGCCTGCGTGTTTACCGATATAGTGAGCTTGTGAGCAGAGAAAGCGCGGCCTGCGTGTTTACCGATATAGTGAGCTTGTGAGCAGAGAAAGCGCGGCCTGTGTGTTTACCGATATAGTGAGCTCAAACTGCCTTTTTTCCTTCTCGGATGTTTGTTTTGCTTGTTGATTTGATGGATGTCCTCGCGCCCGATGTGGGTTACCATGAGGCAGCAAACCAGAGAAAAGCCGAGTGAAAACTGTGAGAGAATGAATGAGCATGTGCGAGAGCCTGGAGGACAAAAGCAGAGCAGTTACTGCACGATGAGACGGACAGACAGATTGTATGCTGGCACAAAGCAGCGCTAGGCGTGACGCAGGTGTCTAGTCTTGCACGAGCCTGATGCAGTTGCCATTTTCCCGTCCAGTGCCCACATTGATTATAATAGTAAATGTCAGACGCATTGCTATCTTGAGGCAGGGGGAAGCGATTGAGTGATTCACTAACAAAAACTTAAAAGTCAATGGCGGAATATTTAATTGCTATTTTAAGGGCGCGTTATCAAGATAGTAACATGTGCCTACATAGGCCCATGTGTACCGTATGTACACTGCTTGTTACACACATAGTTACGTGTAGCGGCCCACTGGTGTGCAGGTCTGGCACACACTTAATCAGGAACCTACCAGTTAACCAAGAAAAGGAAAAAGAAAAGGAAAGATGGTATACCAGTAAACCAGAGGTGGGGAACCTGATCCATGGAGGGCCGGTGTGGGTGCAGGTTTTTGGGATGACCTCTCAGTTAGCCAATAATAAAGCAGTGGTTCTCAATTCTAGTCCTGGGGACCCACTGCTATTGGCTGATTGAGAGGTCATCCCGAAAACCTCCACCCACAACAGCCCTCCGTGGACCAGGTTCCCCACCCCTACAGTTAACTATGGACGAGGTGATGCGATTCAGGCTAAAAACAGGAATGCAGAACAGGCCTCAGCAGAATACTCACATGTCACAAGGCCCCAAACCCTCCGCCCCCTGGGCACTGCTGGCTGACCCTGGGCGGGGACCCCCCCCCCCCCATGTATGTGCTTGTGTGTCTCATGGAGATCAAGATGGGATAGGAAAAAAGAAGCCTACCCCAGGGGAATTAATAGAGTACCTGCATTCTATTCTAGAAATGCCACTCATAAACTCTCTCATTATGCAGCCCCTTGTCCCTGTACTTCCAGATTGGGGTCACAGTCCTCATTATTGCTTATCGCTGGAATGGGCCATATCTGTTATTCCATGGCTGCAGCTTTACCAAGCACAATGCCATCTAGGTCTGCGCAGTCGGCTACAGGCAGGCACAAGTAAAAATGATACAATTCATTGCACAAAGTTGAATAACATAACATAATACAGCAATATATAATGCATCATATAGTGACATTATAACTATTGTGTATTGTGATACATTTCCAAGAGCAGACATTAATGCAAAAAAAAAAAAAAATCTAAATGGAAAAATGATGTCAATGTAGTAGTTTGATTATGCCTTTTTAAAAATTAATAAGAACAGTGCAAAAAGGCTTTGAAGGACCCGTATATAAATGCCAATTTTTTGTAAATATGTTGCATGTCTGTTGCTAAAACAAAAACAAATTCACCATTCATTTATGCATCAACTTTAATTATATGGAAGGATACAAAGTGGTTACTAAGTTTCTTTGTGGTCCCTGCCTGTCCACAAAAGCACCTCTTTGCTGATGAACATGAGGTCCAGTCTGATCAGAAAAGCCTTCCTGAATACCCACTGAGGCAAAAACAGAGTGATGCTGTAAATTGCCTGAACGGGAACTTAAAACTTAAAATCTAGCTGGGTTCTGTTGTGTTTATTGAGATTCTCTCAGTTGAGAAGTGAACATCTCTACATGCATTATGCTTTTGTGAGATGAAAAGCATTTAACACTATTTCTAAAATATCAGTTACTGGAAATATTGGCTACCTGTATGACAGCGTGAGACTGCATCCGCACCAAGGCTGCCGGCGGCGGGCTGTAAAAATAGCACGGCTCACTGTCAGCATGGAACTGCCATTACCTGAACAGCTACACAAGAGTGCGAGAAGGGCTAAAACGTCATTAAGGGCATCACTCACCCTGGACATACACATTTTTTTACTAATATGTGCAACAATAACCTTTGCTGCTGGTGCAATAATAATCTTGCTACACTGGTGCAATGATAACTCTGGATCACAAGAAAATAATTTCAAAAATACTGCAAAAAAAATTGCAAAAATAATATACATAATAAAAGTTTGCCTTATAACTGTGTGATATTTGACAAATGTATTAATTGCAACAAAACTACAAACAAAAGTTCACCAAGAATTAACGTACTGTTCAAAAGTGCTTTAGACACCTGCTTTTGCGCTTGTGAGTGCCCGTTGTTGCCCGTCGTTGCCCGCTGCAGAAACCAACAGTAGCCGCCCATCGTGTTTGGGTTACAGTGGCCTGTGGCCCATCTTGACTTGAACTGAGCTGAAATCAGCGCACCGACATGCCTAAACCCACACAGCACATGACGCCAAGCCATACACTCGGCGTGAGCCACGTGCGAGGCGTGCGAGGCGTGCGGCGGCGGCCCCCGAATCTCGCCCTACATCGTGTGCTCTGTGAGAATGTGCACAGATGATGCAGAAGCATGATGCAAGCAGGAGACATGTTTCAAACGAGGCAATAGTGGACACACGCGTGACAAAAACAGCTGTTATGTTGCAATGCGACAATATGTGTATCAAAGTAACAGAGAATCGCGAAACAATATGCCTATAACTTAAAATCTGGGCGTCCTGTTAAAATTCTGAGTGCAGATCTGAACTCAGCACAGTCACATGTTTTACTTCCAGTAACAAAATCTTTGTTTTCCTGTGTAATCTGTTCTGGTTATTAGAACACATTGTATATGGAAGGGCAATTTGCAAATATTTTTGAACGTATTTTGTACGATTATTTTATTTTTAGCTTTTATTTTGTATTTATTGATGCACCTTTGGAGTTGTCTTAAATGTAATACACAATGACAATAAAGTGCTTGAAATATTACTAAAATGTACATGAAAATAATATAACGTATTAGATAGCACAAAGCAATTGTTAGGCTTGATAGGAAAAAGAAGATCCATTTCTTCATGAAATAAGATGCCCAGTATCTTTAGATATTATAATAGGTAGGCTGGCTCAGTGCAATATATGGGCCATTCCACTGAATGGGGGCCATTTCCTTGTTGTAACTCTTCCAAATTGAACATAATTTTGTATCTTTTTTCAACTTTTAATCTAATAACACATATATTTAACTATTCAATACATGTATTGGTCAGTCTCAGGCAGCTTTATTTAATTTTTTACAAGGTTTCTAAGCCGAAGATGGTTACATTTTTCTCAGTCCTGTTACCAAAACTCATTTCAAGTGTTTATTTTAAGGAAATGGTTGACCATATGTTCAAATAATCAATATTTATGACAAAAAATATATATATCACTATATATGCATGCACGTTGTATTTTTCTAAAAGATGCAAAGCCATTTGGAAAACCTCAATTTTATAAAAATCTGTGAATGGAACCAAAAAAGTAAAAATGCCAAAAGTCTTGTATTTGGGTTGGTTAGTTATGGATAAGGTTAGGGCTGGGTTGGGGGTAAGGGGGTCGTGCTTGGGAGGTCCCCATTTAGATAGGTACGCGGGTGTGCCTGCGTGTGTGTGAAAAAAACTTGTCTGGCCTTTTCTAAGAGATCTTCTCAAGAGCTCTTTTTCGATTTCCATATAGCAATGTGACTGCCCTCCGGGGTGGGATGACACACAAAACATCCTCAAAAAGGTACCAAAGCATGTCTTCACGTGCTGGCCAGAAAAACCTGTTGACCCCAATTTTGTGCATGCAACGGACCTTAACGTGTTTCACTAGTATCTATGATGATGCCAGGGTATAGGTCACCCTCGTACTTCACCATACACCAATGCCAACAACTTCAGGACTTTCCTCGACTGCTTCCTCACTGACGACAAACAACATGATTGTTGTTTCTGCCTTTTGCGACACAGCATACAGCTCTGCAGCATTAGGAATGCCGGTTCCTTTGCTGACCAGACTGCCAGCCCTCCTATTCAGGGCTCCTCCTTTTCTTCCTGCCTATTCTAGGTCCTCCCTGTATTTTACTCGTTCCTTATCTAAATACCTTTGGGTAATGCTGTATATGTGGGTAATGTGTTAGGATAACAGGACTGAGTGAAAACCGAGGGACACAACTAAAATCTCTATTTTAACTTAAATATTATGGATTTCTTATGAAAAAAATATTTTCAAAGCATAGATGGGATTTCACACAACAATGCAAAAAAATAGATCTGTGAAGGATTTTAATAATTATATTTCAAGGTAAAGTGTATAGTTAGAGAGTGGGAACAGGTAACAAATGCTATTTTTTCAGCGTTATAGGTAGTTTTTATTAATGTTTTTAATTACTCTTAAATTTGCAATTAGGTCAATGTACTGTACAAGACACTATGCTTAATAATAAAATGTATTTTACAGTTATATTTTGTGCACATTTATACATGTAATTTCCTGGGGACGCAAATGGCACTGATTCGGTGGAATAGCTCATATTCAATAAGTTCAATATAAAAAAAAAATGGAATCGTACACTTGAGAATATGCTGGTTTCAGCATGTATTTCATTGTTCTCATGAACTTGAAATGTACAATCATGTACTACAGAGTGTATGATTTGAGTTGTATTCCATTGTATCCTTGGGCACTCACAATAGATGATATGATGACATGATGAAGCAGCGTCAAATTCCATTCCAGAACCGTTTTCTCAATGTCAGAGTGTAATGTTGTGTTTCTGAGTGTATACTGAAGTCCTGAGTCACCATGTATTTCACACAGAAGCAGTTTGTTGAGACCATAAACCCAAAAAATGCACCGGGGCACCAGAAAAATCAATGACCCTGCTGTCAGACCCCAAACTTTTCTGCACAATGATAATTAAAGCAACCAATGTCCACTTTAATAGGGACAGCCAGCCTTTCTGCGCACCATTGTTGTTCTAAACTGCACTTCTTGCACTGGTGGTCTTATTGTTAGCTTTAATAAGTTTGCCCCTTTTTTTCCCACATTTTATCAGTCCATTATCTATACGCTGTATTCACTGTAGTGTGAGAAAATCTGGAACCACCGCATCTGGCACCAACAATCGCGCCACATTGAAAATCGCCTAGATCACACAGCTCAGCCAAGCGGTGACTGAACATCTTGACCCTGCTTGTGTGTTATATGCATTCAGCCACATGACTCATTTGGAGATGAAAGCTATTTACATTAACAAGCGGGACAACAAGACAAAACTGGCCGCTGAGTGTATATTCGTCGTTTTTAACACTTGGTCGAGCATATCGTTGTACCCGGGGATGCTCTGTGAAACACTGCATTGTGTCTCTATATTTTCCTGGCTCTCTCTGGCTCTGTGTAACAACAAAATCAACAATAATTCCCCAAAGTGGCCCAAAGTGACGATGACGTGCACACTCCAGCTGTGTCCCGTTCTGGCGTCTCCGGTCTATGACAGGCTGATTCGATTGGTCAACGAGGGATCTGATTCATGTGGTGGTCGCCCGTTCGAAGGCAGACCACGTCGTAAAAGCTTTCCTACCTGGTGACATTGATATTTTACAGTGGCGCGTCCTAGAATATACGGCCCATTTGATATCACCTACAGTTGCTACTTATGCTAAAAGCTTTCCAGTTTTGAGGAATGGAGTGTGAAGCAGTCTTCCTTTATGAGAGCAGTGGAAGTGCTTGATGTGTCCATTAAAAAAAATCAATGCTATTATCTCAGTAATTCTCGAAGGGGTCGTGGATGAAAAAACTGAAGTTAACTTTCTGAAATGGCCTGCAGGAAGAAGTAGGGGCCATCTGAATGATGTTAGTGATGAAACAGGGTGAAGAAAGTCTTTGCCGTCTTTGTCAGTTAGTGTCTTGGAAGCGCAAACAAGTGGCCGCAGTCACAGAGGGCTTCATTATATCTGCAGCCTGGAAACGTTGACCTTCATGTGTCATCTTCAAAAAAGATCTGCAGTCTTTAGAATTTGCATGGGAGTTTCTGGAGGCAGCCTATCAGCAGCAGAGCTAAATATTAGTTACAACAGATTAAGTAACAGTTTCAGCTTCATGTAAACAGCAGGCTGGTCTGCCTTTCAACTGAATCTAGGTGTGTCGGTCGGCCTGACAGCAGAGATGTTTAACCTAAGCCAGAAACCAAAAATTGGGTGTGGCATGACTGGGTAATGATCCCAAGGCCACCTAACTGGAACTTACAGGCCTCCTAAATGGGGAAGTCCGGGGAAAGGTGAGGGAAGGAGGAAAATAAGCTAGCTGTGTGGTTTTTCTCCTGTCTCCAAAGTGCGAATCCCCTTGATGTTGCCCACCAGTGTTGTGGGCCTCGCATGAAGAGCAGGCACGGAACTTGTGGTAGTCTTGAACGTAAACATGTTCTGAGGGCAGAATGAAAAATGATTGGTTCAGAGAGATAAATCAGATCTTGTGTCAGATATCAGGCTAACCAATCAGATGTCTTGGTCCCGCCTCCTCTCGCTGCTTGGACCTGGCTCCTCTACAGTCTGATTGTACTCTAATCTCTCGGAACCAATCATTTTTCATTCTGCCCTCAGAACAAGTTTGCGTTAATAAAACTCCCACAAGCTCGGTACTTGCTCTGTAGAAGAACTGAAAAAGAACCAGGTCCAGGTCATTTTTTTTTTGCCAAAATATCGCATTTATAAATCAGATGAAAGTTTGGCTTCGTTTTGTAAGGAGAGCCCTTTTGGAGATGAGCACATATTCAGGGGAGCTATGTGTACAACGAGTGATTTCATTAGTCACACATTTCAGGGAAAAGTTGTACTGCCAAAGCATAATACATACCTCCCGGGAGGCTGCTATAATGCTGGCCAGTATAACATCGACATGCTCATCTTGGTTTTAGCATCGTTTTCTTTTTAATTATTTTCAAGCCACAATTAATCAAACAATGGTTCCGTTAATTAAGCAATTAATTTAACGGTCAATTCATCAATATTTCTTTTACGCACTTATTCTACTACAACAAAAATGTGAATCTGTTTGAATGCTTTAGATGTATTCCAAATGTATTTTAACAACGATAAAAGGATGCAAACAGGAATAAATGCGGATGGTATTTGGGGGATTTGCTCAGATGAAAAGACACTTTACAGGGGAGGATGGAGGGGTGAGCATCCCATAAAGTCGCCATTAGCAGGCGGAGTGGGGGCTTCTCTTCTCTCGCAGCTGAGTGCCGTGTCCCTTCTCCCTTCTCATGTGTCACGCCGGAGGTCGTGGGCAGAGAGACTCAGCGTGTGCTTCGACAGACGCCGTGACCTTTCCTCTGTCATAAATGTCAGTGAGAACAGCACTTTCACGGAAGGGAGGGACGGAGAAGGGATGCTGAGGTTGTAGTAGGTGATGAGGGTGGGTTGGCTGCCATTGGCTATCAGAAGCAGACTTAGGGAGAAGCAGTCCCTGCCTTAGCGCTCCTCTGCCAGCTCTGAGCCAGGCGTGAGCAGAGATTCCGCCATCTTCTGCTTTTACACTTCCGCTCCCCTGCTTTGTCCTCTCTAGCTCCATAAAATCCTGCTATTCATCTAACGCCTGCTATCCTCACAACACAAACTCTGATCTACACCTCAAGGCTGGTAGTTGGCAAGTTTTAAATCCAGCAAACAAAATAATATTTGGGATATGCTGGAAAAGGAAAGGTTTCTCGAATGCTACACTGTTAGGAAAAAAAAGTATCAATTTGTACCTTGGAGGATGTAATTACTTAAAGGGTGCTGTACCCTCAAGGGTCTGTCCATTGTACCTTAGCTGTTGGTAAATGTACCTTTTAAGGTACAGAAATGGACAACATTTCTGGTACATTAATGTTGTTTGTACCTTGGGGAACATAACTTTTAAGGTACAGAAATGGACAACATATTTGGGGTACATTAATGTTGTTTGTACCTCGGGGAACATAACTTTTAAGGTACAGAAATGGACAACATATTTGGGGTACATTAATGTTGAACATAACTGTACCACAGCTGCACTCTTATTTGTGACAGTATACTTACATTCAGCAAACCTGGCTGCTGCATTTAAACTGTTGATGTAATGGAATTGTAATTTAATGGAAATGGTACTTAATGGTAGCTCCAAGCTCTGAGAAGTGATTGTTTTCCTAAAGTGTTGGGCTCAGACCATCATTCTCTTGTGCATCTTCCATCCGTCTCCTATAGTGCATTCCTTCAGAGATCTTGGAGCCTATGTTAGGAAGCCCAAGGCAAGTCAGTCATCGGTCCATCATGTGATCGTACACCCCACGGGTAACCCCGAGACACCAATTTTAAAATGCATGTTTTTGGAGAGTGACAGCTAACTTTGATGAAGACAACACTGGAGGTGGGGGTCCACAGTGCTAGATGAAGAAGAGGATTTAGGTTTGAAAGCGGTAACCAAAAAGAAGCAGATGGACAGATGGTATTGCAGCAAGTTTATGTGTGCTAATATGTGCCTTTTATGGGAAGATCAGACCTCCATACAAACAGAATGCAGCTGTTTTGGGCTCTCAGCCAGAAGAAACAGAGCAGAGTCACTGTATAAACCGCTGAATGGAAAACTACGGTCAGATAGCAGTGCCACAAAAATTACAAAAAATAAAGACTGCTTAACTAAAACAGTGCTACAAAAATGTTGAATTACTGAAAAAGCATTTCTCTGTAGACCCGTATATTGCGTTCGTCTGTGAAATGAAACTGTTTTGCTGTTTTTTCTTGCCCATTTGCCCTGCCAGAGGTTGTTAACGGGAGCTTTTCGAGATTTATGACCCCATGCGGGATGAGGCCCGGCCAGACCATCTGCTGTAGGCTCAGCCTCTCCACTAAAGCATACAGTAGCAGCACTTATGCTGCGTTCGTTTATCCCGACGAAGTCGCAAACTCCAAGGTGCGAGACGTCACAACCGACCGTTTCCCGTTCGAGCTACGCAACTCGGAACAAACATGGCTGCCTCCACGAACATGTTGTTATTGTCCAGATCTGGGCACAAAAGTTAATGGAAAGACATTTATTACTTCACATAAAAGGCCGGGTGAGATTACATTCATAACTAGTAATACATTTTATTAAATAAACATTTTGAAATATTTATAAAAATAGAGAAACACAGTGAAACATTTATTGACTGTGTAAGCTGCCATCTTGAAATGACGTCACATGGGCAACTCGGAAAAAAAAATTCTGTCCGACTTCAAACTCACAAAAGGGGCATGTTTCCGACGGGAATTGACGTTTTCGTGACGTTTTTTGTCCGAGTTGCGACTTGGAAAGCGATAAACGAACGCAGGATTAGCATCCTCAGGCTAATGAATGAGCTTTTCAAGTTCAACAAAGCTTGACTGCCATCAATAAACTTGGTACCAGCCCCTGTTTTCAGTTATTAATGTTTAATGTATTCTCTCCAAATCCCCAGAAAGATTAGAGCACATATCCAGCCCTCTGTTTTCTCCTAGGTAGACCTAATTTCCATATGGACTTCACCCACCTGTCTCTCCCTTTCTCTAACACTGAGATGGCTGTCTTTGTGTTTGCTCGGCTCCTGAGGCTCACTAACACCCCCCCCACCCTAATAAAGTCCCTTTCCATCCTCCATTCCCTCTGTCACATGGTTCACTGTTTTCTTACAAACACACTCAGAAAAGAGAAGCTTCAGACAGCTGATGTCAGCATGATAATTCCAAAACAATTTGTCAGATCTTTTCCAGATTCTGACACATTATATGGGTGAAGATCTGGAGCGTTTCGAAATTTGAGACAAATCCCGTGACAATCCTGCTTAGCAGCGACAAAGAGAAGTGTGACTGTAGAAGATGCTTCACCTTGTGAACAGGATAACTCTATTTGATCATAGTACTCTATATTATCAATTGGATCTTTTATGGTCCCTATAACCACTTCAGTATATCGGTAGCAGTCTAGTAGCTAGCCAGCAAAATGCGTCATGGGAAAATGGCAAAAGAATTTCATTAAAATTGGTCTTTTAATTAATATTTTTTTCAGAAAGGTGAGGGGAGTGTGTAGAGTAGGCTTGGGTGATATTATGGTGATATTTTCTATATACTGCAGTATTTTCATTCTGTGAAATGTATCGTGTTTGCTAGTGTTTAGTTTTCACAAGTTTGGGATCTGGTACATTTTACATATTTCATATATACCCCTTTGTTTCATTGTCAACATATTCTAGCAATATCAGAGACTAATCACTGTCCCAGAAAGAAGAACCTATATATAATTCTCTGGACAGATGTTGCTATATGTGTGTACTGCCTTGTACATTCAGAGCCATTATAATGTGTTTTTAGTGATCGGAAGATTAAAACAGGCTGATTGCCATGTGCATGTCTTGTAGCATAGCAATTACAAACTGGTGGTTGTAGTCTCTGTGTAAAGTTTAATTATCAAAGCAATCAAGACCACAAAGGAACAGAATATCATTACATGACTCAAACTGAACGTGATTAGCTAATATACAAATTGGATGAATTCAATGGCTGGAATTCAATGGCAGGGAATCTATCCCAGGAAACACATGACCCGAGGTGATGGCCGCTTTGCTGGGTAGTACAGGGAACCTATCCTGGGAAACACAGGACCTGAGGCGGCGGGCCCTTTGCTGGGTAGTACAGGGAACCTATCCCAAAAACCTGCATACACGCTGGCCCTTTTTTAGTAGTAGTCGTACTTTATTGATATAGGAAACACAGGACCCGAAGCAGGTCATGCACATGTTGAATACTCTATTATCAATCTATTGTCAGATGCCCCAGGTCCATTGCATGCTTGAGTTTCTGTATTTGTTCATGTTTTACCTCCTTTATTCTAGGTCATCCCGGCTTGTTACTAGTTTTTTCATTATGTCTGTTTCATCCCAGTTCCCAGTAGCTCCTAGTGCAGGGGGTCAGCAAGCTTATCCAGAAAGAGGCATTGTATATGTGGGTTTTCGCTGCAAGCCCCTAATTAGATTATTAATTAGGGGACTGATTGGTTTAAGAGTTTGAACAGCTGACCTAAAGGTCATCCCATAAACCTGCACACACACCGGCCCTTTATTGATGCTGAAGTTCCAAAAGCGCTACAGCAGCTTACACAAAGGTAACACCAAACTGTGCATGAACAATGGATAAGACACAATACTGTACAGAAAATACAATATGATATGGACGTGCAATGTGCAGTGTGCAAACAAATTTTGCTTCGCAGCAATCTAGAGGGCTGGCGACTGAGTGTGATGTGTCAGGGGAGAGACTTGTTGTAGAATCTGAGGGCAGCTGGGAGAACCTCGGGTAGCGCCCACATGAGCAGCACAGCTGTGTGAGCCTGTCGCTGAATACACTTCCCTGCGTGACCTGAGCTTGATGCATAGGGTGTGAGGCATTGTCCAGTATGAAGCGTTCTCTGTTGGACAGCCGTTTCAAAGGAGTGAAGGTGGATTCCCAGAACAGAGGCAGCCTTCTTAGTACATTTATTGAGCTTGTTTGAGTCCCTTACTGTAGCATTGTTGCTCCAACACACCTCAGCCTAGAAGACTGTCCCTGCAACCACAGACTGGTAAAACTCCTGTAGCACAGACCTGCAGACTCCTCAAGAAATTGATGTGGCCCAATACATTTTTGTATAGGGCCTCTGTACAGTCCATTCCAGCCTGTTATCCAGGTATCCAGGTACCCTAGGTACCTGTATGTCTTCACCACTTCCACATCCTCTCCATCAATACTGACTGAAGATGAGGAGACTTTTTGATCTCCTGAAGTCAACCACCATCTCTCTGGTTTACCCAGTGCTGAGTTGCAGGTGGTGTTAATTGCATCACTCCACCAAGTTCTTCACCAGGTTCCTGTATTCCTCCTCCTGACCTTCCCTGATACAAAACTGAGTGCACGTGTCATCAGAAAATTTCTGTAAGTGGCAAGTCACAGAGTTGTACTTAAAGTCAGCCATACACAGAGTGAACTGGAAGGGAGACGTAACCCTCCCAAGTGCTTCCCCTGTGCTGCTCAGAGCCATGTCGGAGGGGGGGATTTCCTACCCCTGTCCTAATGAGAGTCTATGTTAACTACCATCACCTGTTTCTCGTCTAGCCCTGGTTACCTGCATATATGCGCTAACCCTTGCCCCGGTTCTCTGTCAGTCATTGTAAGTGATGTAGGTTCCGGCTTGTTGTTGCCTCTGTCAGGTTTCCCGTGCTGTTTCCCTGTCTAACCTGTGTGCTTCTTCATTTCCTCATGTTTGGTTTAGATTTGCTTGGGTTCTTGCTTGCTGTCTTGCCTGTGTTAGGACCCCTCATGGTCCCTTTTTATTTGAGTTCAGTCCCCCTGTGTTTGTGAGCTGCCAAGCGGATCGTATCCCGATGTGACACGCTGCGTGAAAATGTATTAGCCCCAAAAGAACAATCTTCTTGTTTTACAGTGACTGATGCATTGAACAAGGATGCAACTAAGTGTTTTCCAATAGTTCTGAGATATTTCAATTTTGTAAAGGGAGAGCAACACATGCTGATTGACTTTTACAGTGAATGTGGTGATACATCTGAAGCTATAGCCAGCCAATTGCTCTCAAAGCTTGAATTGATCAAAGTGTCTGCTTACACATCAGATAACGCCAGTATAAATTATGGAAGACACAACTGTGTCTTTCAGAAATTAGCTCAAAGCAACATTCATTCTGCTAACTGCCTTGGTCATATATTGCACAATACATCCAGATATGCTGCAGCAATTGATGTTGAAAATGTTAAACTGACGGTTTTTAGCCATTTCAGCATCAGAGCCAGCAGGACGGCACAGCTGAAAGAATTCTGTGAATTCCTGGATGGGTGTAATCCTTTGTGTCATGTTATGATAGGTGGCAATTCTTCCATCAGGTGTCAGGAGAGGTAAGTACTGGGAACCTCTGACCAGGAGTTTAGAAGATGAATGTCACATTCATGACGGGCTACCCAGGCATGTGGGCAATGCCTGTGATGAGATTTACTTCAGATCTATCCAAGAGATGTCAGGCTGACTTCACTATTATCTTTGAAAGATCTACCGTAGCAACAGGAATGAGTTATCATAGCTTTCGTGCCCAAATAGCAAAATCGAGTCTGAAAAATGTGTCTCCTAAGTAATTTAAGTAATTCTCCGAAGCAATACAGGCTTATAATTTGTTAGATATTGATATGGATAAAATATCTAAAGAATATTGCTTTGGTGTAGCATTTCATTGTAGATCTGCAGAGCAAAAGAAAAACATGAAATTCATTTAATCTGCTTTGTCTCCCAGGAACTTAAAGATCTTTAGTGCCTTCTCAGTGATGACCCCAGCAAGGAGAGATGAAAGGAACAGTCTAGAGGTAGACTCAGTCAAGGCAGAACTTCAAGTCTGCAACTTTTCGTTCCTGCCCAATAGAAAACCCTGGCAAACAGCTAGGAGAACAGCTGTAAAGCACAAGAACTAGAACACCTCTGGTGAGTGGTTATGCATGTCATTTTAGTCTCTTTAACCATACACTGTTATTGACAATTTGAAACAAAACTATGTATCGGCTAATCTCCCAAAATTGTACCAAATTGCGCAACTTTGTGTGCTGAGAACGCAACATACTGGGACAATCTAGATTTAAAATGTCAGTCTAGTAAAGTGTGGGTTGATGTAAATATATGTTGTTATCTTCGCAACTTGATTGGTGTGGTCCTTGCAGGATTGAATGGATGCCATAGGAATCACTGTGTTGGAGGATGAGAATCAAAGGCCTAATCAGCCCTTCTATAGCCCCAGCAGAGACATAGGCACTGGGCCTCAGTGCCCCCGAAACCCTTCCAGAGCCCCAGCAGAGGCATAGACACTGGGCCTCAGTGCCCCCTCCGCCCTTCTATAGCCCCAGCAGAGGCATAGACACTGGGCCTCAGTGCCCCCTCGGCCCTTCTATGGTCCCAGCAGAGGCATACACACTGGGCCTCAGTGCCCCCTCCGCCCTTCTATGGCCCCAGCAGAGGCATAGACACTGGGCCTCAGTGCCCCCTCGGCCCTTCTATGGCCCCAGCAGAGGCATAGACACTGGGCCTCAGTGCCCCCTCGGCCCTTCCAGAGCCCCAGCAGAGGCAT
>JAODKM010000126.1:25057765-25073080 GCA_026780845.1 Petrocephalus sullivani
CATTGTGGTGGTGTATAGAGCCAAAAATGTTAGCATTGTGTCGATGTCCCAATATTTATGGACCTGACTGTATATAACCCACTACTTTTCAGTGCTGAGATCATGCTAGCTTCTATACGTGGCTTTGCATAATGTTTCCTGTAAGACAGTGTGGAGCCAATTCAGAAGTGTGACAGGAAGGAATGAATGCTGGCCAGGGCCCTGCATTGTGAAGCTTTGACAGAAACACGCAATTGGAAGGCTGGACGTAAGACGTAAGATTGGAGGGTCATCTGTTCAGATCCTCGATAGTGTATTTGTACAATCTCCTCAAGGAATGTGTCACGACGCATCTGTGGGTATCACCTAAATAATGCATCTGTGGGTATGATGAATCTCAGAAATCCATGCCAGGGCACAGGATGGCGAACATTCCGATGACAGAACCCAGGAAGGGAGTGCACAAGCACTTCATTATTATTTATTATTATTATTATTATTATTATTGTTGTTGTTGCTGTTATTATGATGAGGATGAAGAAGAAGAAGATGACGATGATGATCATGATTATTATTATTATTATTACTGGGAATGTCTAATTTTAAATTACACTTCATGTAGTTATTGAAATAGTGGAATTAAACTAAGCTTAGACTATTAAAGGGATTTTGTGAATAAAAGCATGACTACCTTCATACAATATTCTCTTAACAATATGCTTGTAGCAACTGATTACATTCCTCTAATATTACTCGAATACAGTGGGGAGGATAATGAGGAGAAGAATTCACAGTGAGGCAACATTATAGGTGTCTTGTTGATTCTGAACCTGATCATCTGTTACAACATAACTTCTAAATACTTAATTGACTTTAGATCCCCTGAGACATTTTAAAAGTAGATATTACATTATGGCAATAAGAAAGGAGAATAATTTCCAGTATCGATCTCGTGTTGCCCAGGAAACTGCTACATAATTATACCTTGTACTTAGAGGTGTGGGAGTGCAGTGAGCTTTTGGCTCTCACTGGTAAACAGATACCTGAAGATTACAGAGAATAACTAATGTTCTCATCGACAGTAAATTTACATGGATTACATAAGGGCAGGTGGGGGAAATATCTGTGGTACACCAAGGAAACTCGAAATGTAGCATCGGCGCCAAGCTATGATAGAAATAATCTACGCAAATCAGGTGTCAGCTGTGCTTATTTACTGTACATATACACGATATGGACAAGAGTATTGGGACACACATCTTAGGGACACACCTCGTTTCATTCAGACCCACAGATAGTACTGATAAGCATAATAATTTTTATATTAAATTTTCATACCATTCCATCTCTACTTGGAAACATTAAACAAATTAGTGAATATTGAAATGAAGGTGATTAATTGTCGATGCACCACAGCAACAAAATGTGTCTTCTGCTTTTAACCCATATGACAATGTGACACAGCAGGGGGTAGCTATGTGAGCAGTGCTTGGGTAGGGTACCTTGCTCAGGGTACCTCAGCAGTACTTACGGGCTGGGGACTTGAGCAGGCAATCTTTTGAATACAAGGTTGCGGCCCTAACCATTACACCACCTGCATGCCTCAATAATAGTCAGATAATCAGGTTTATGCAGTCAGTTTTACAAACGTTTGTGAATGGGCCATTCTCAGTGAATTCAAGCATGGTACTGTCACAGGATGCCACTGTGGTAATCAGAATGAACCTAAGTATCTATGACTCTACAATCCTCTATAATCCTATCACTCTCTATCAACTTGAATCAAACTCCGGACCTCACATATAATAAGCAAAGTTTTCTGTATTCAGCAATCCAGCATAGCATTCCAGCCACACTCGGGTATATTGCGTAACTGTTGGCATGACACAGGACTGATGGTAGCGCTCACCTTTACTTCTCTGGACAATAATTGTTCCAGATGCCCAAAACAATTGGAAAGTGGCTTCATCAGAGAAAATGACTTTACCCCAGTCCTCGGCAGTCCAATCCCTGTACTTTTTGCAGAATATCAGTCTGTCCAGTCTGTTTTTCTTGGAGAGAAGTGGCTTCTTTGCTGCCTTTTTGACACCAGGCCATCCTCCAGAAGTCTTTGACTCACTGTGCTTGTTCTCATTGATTCCTTGACAAGAATGTTATTGACTTCATGGTGTTCTGAGCATCCATCCATTTCCTTTTGATTGTTAGTTCTCCTTTTGCCGAGCCACTGACTGTTTCTTAACTCTGTGATTTTCTATTCTGATTCTGCAGTTCTGCCCTGTCCTGGTTTTTCGGATGAATACCCAACGGGTTCTAGTTTGACTTTGATTAATAAATGGCCATAAAGTGCTCCACACATGGACAGCCGCCTACTTTATCACACATACAACCCGCACCTATGTATCTGTGATAACAAAGGATACACTATGTATGAGGTGACATAGAGGATGCTACGGCAGTAAGTGATTTTTTACGTAGTTTTTTAGACTAACGTAGCTGCAACAGTCAATTGTGCATCTAAGTTTTATGACCGTTTGCAATGCCTGTAGTATTTTTACATTATAAAATATATGCACTTATTTACAGTGGTGCAAGTTGGAGGGAGTATGTCAGGTGATGGTCCTCCCTTTCTGGATCTGTAGGCATGCAGCCAGGTTGCTTACTTACTGTCACATCCTGCCCATCACATCCACCTGACCCTTCCATCTCCTCCCTGTCGTGGCCCCAGACTCATGAAGTAGCCTTGTGGTGGAAACATCATCCCGGGGTTCCAGTCTACCCTCCATCCCTTGGACCAGATTTCCCATGTTCCCTTGGTCCAAAGACCAGTACGGTGTCCAGTGTGGTGGGATCTGCCAGAGACGACTTTGCCCTCCTCGACTATCATCTGATGTCGAGGTGTAACTCCACAGTGTGGAAGGCTCACCCCAGACACGGACCTTCAGAAGGAGGAGGAGGTCCAGCATTGTATGTAGGAACTGGAGTGACTTCCCTGACAGCTCGCTGCAGATTCATTCACTGCAGACTCACTGGCTCGTCAGAGCTCTCTATAGCTCCTCACAGGAAGAAGAAGCTGAGGAGGCTAGCAGTGCCTGTGGCTGGCCCCCGCCTGACCTCAGTGCCACCAGAGTCCTGCCCATGAGAGGTTTCTGCTGTGCCTCCAGCACCTGGTCCAGGAAAGGTCGCCACTAACAGCAGCGCCCAGCCCAGGAGTGTTCACCACTGTGCCTCCTGCACCCGGTCTGGGTGTGGCCGCCTTTGTGTTTCCAGAGCCCAGTCCCATTGGGGCCAGAGGTCCCGGATCAGCCTTGCCTGTGTCCAGAGGCCCCAGATCAGCCCTGCCTGTGTCCAGAGGCCCCAGATCAACCCTGCCTGTGTCCAGAGGTCCTGGATCAGCCCTGCCTGTGTCCAGAGGTCCCGGATCAGCCCTGCCTGTTTCGAGTTATCCCAGCTTCTCCTTGCCTTCTCCTGCCTCGCCTGACTATCCCAGGGTGGTTGCTGAAGTCATGGGGGTCAAAGAGAAGGACGGGCCAGGCCTCTATCTCCTGGGGAGGGAGAAGGGGACATACTGCCCATGGTGACCATTCAAGTTCCAACTCCTGTAGATTCCCTAATACCCTCCTGTCCCTGTATCTCTCGCAGGGCTGAACTTTCTGCCTGGGAGAGACATTATTATGGCCTTGGGGACATGTACTTCTTTTTATTTGTTTTAATGGAAAAATCCAGATCTGAATTTAATTCTGGAAATCTTTTGGTTTCCGTGGAGCGGGAGAGTAAAGTCACTATATTTTTGGAGACTCCGCTTTGCATAAGCAGCTTACTTTTACTGGGATTGTGTGTGTGACTCTGGGGATTAGGACTCTGTGCCTGTGATCAGAAGGTTGTTGGGTCATATCCCAAGGCCAGCAGAGTGATGGCACCATTGGGACCTTGAGTATGGCCCTTCACGGTATTGGAAGCTGGCCAGTCTTGTGCTCTGACCCTCAATAACTCAATCTCACCAGTTAATATGTCTGTTTGTTTCCCGAAGAGCAAGACGGCCCTGCTGAAAAAATGACTAAAAACCAGACTATGAAAGATGATCTTAGATGGTTAAGACCCAGCTCTTGCTAGCCTTTGATGGTTTAGTTGGGAGGGTCACCTGCTGGTCATGTTGGTGTGGCCAGCCTATCAAGCTGGTAATCATAAATTAGTCAACCAGCTTAACCTGGTAGAACTGGGGCTTTTTTCCAGTAAAGGAGATATAGGTGAATAGACAATTCCCTCAAGGGGCTGAATAAAGTACATATGTTCTGTCAATTTTAATCAGCAGCAGATTAATTGCCAAGGTGAAAATACATTTGATCGTTTTACTTCTGAACAAGCATGGCCAAGTATGTAATAGTGACTGCTGGTGATTAATTATTTGGTTACATGGGGCAATTATTCCTCTTTTTTCGTTATTTTGTTGTCACTCGATCATTAGGTACATAGGGACGCAGTTACTGCATATGTCGCGTAACAGTGCTGCCTGCATAGTTTGCTTTGTACTGTTTGTCGCGAAAAACTGGAACATCATTCCATTCCTCGAAAATATGTTCTAATAAACTTACTTTACTGTAATGACACGAAAGTCTTGTAGTAATTAATGACTGCGACCTCCCCTTCCATTAAGTTACAGCATTTCGCATTTCAGTGCTAGATAATGCGATCGGTACCCGTAGCATTGTGTGGGAACACATTATGTATTTCTGCTTCGTCGATATTTTTGCGACCAAAGTGATGCATCAAACTGTCAACATTTAATGACTAAAATAATTCATTTTAATTTATGTAAAAACTTATCCTTTGATACACAAAACACTAGAGGGCGGGATGAAGGCAAAGCGAAAGGAGAAGCGCTAAACGGTAAAGGTGTGCGAAGGGGACGCGCCGTTTAACGCCGGACCGCCTGCCATCTACGGCGTGCGTCTTGCCTTCTCAATAAAACGATTCTGGCGATAATCTGACAGTCCCCGATGAACATTTTGACTTGTATTACAATGGTCTCCAAATGCTAATTTGTTTTCGAGCCACTGGGCGCTTTCGGCGCCCCCTCTGTACGTTACCGCTTGCTTATTATATGTATGTATCTCTCATTTTGTTGCTATTGCTCTTTCTCTCCAGAAGTAGAAGCGAAAAGACGCAAAACAGAAAACTCATTTTAAATTAGGAAAAAACTAGATGAACATTGCATATATTACCTTGTACACAATTTTAAAATAATGAATAATAATAGCCTATGCATCTAGGCCTATATAACATATAGCCTCTATCTTACTGTTAAAACTCTCGCAGAAGAGCTACATTTATGCTATTAAGCGATCAAAGTTAGTATTAAACGCAGTATTAGTAAATAGCACCGTAAATCTACGTTTTTGTGGCATATGTTAAATGAATTCTAATTATCGTTTAACGGGTACCGTCTACAGGCAATCGTTTTAAACATAAACTGAAAATGGATATATGATCTGCGCATAAACACAAATCTTATGTAAAATAAAGGATAATAAGTAGTATTAGTAGCAGTGGTATTATTGATGTTTTATTGTTTATTATTATTATTGTTGTTGTTGTTGTTGTTGTTAAAATCGACTATATGAGGAGCATAGTGGTGGTCATTGAATTCATAATTCCGTACCATTTGAGTTATCTGCATGGGAGTTCATCATGCCAGAACTTAGATTATTTCGCCGACCATGATTGACGTTCATATTTTGATATTCAGCCAACTACGCGGCTTTGACGTCGATGGAGCTGTCGGGTTTTTATAAGAAATCAAAGAAGACGGAGAGCGGCAAAGCGCTAGTGCTGGGGCGGACGGCGGGCTCGGCAGCGTCGCACCACCACCTTCCTACAGACCGGAGTATTTCACACTCGGATTCCCTTTACAGCTGCGCCTTACGCTCGCCACACTACATTCATTTTCGGAAGGTTTTGCTTGACTTATTTCCTCCTCCCTCCATTCAGGACTGGGGGAAAAACACCCGGGACGATATCATTCCAGCATGACTGCTAGATGAGATCGGGTTTTTTTTTTTTACCAGCGCACCGCTTACTTAGAAGAATCGGAACAGCCTCACTGTGAAGTTAGGAGATCCGGACTGTCCAGCCTTCGCTGGCCACTGCTGACTTTTGGCTTAAAGTTACCGAGGAGGGGAGCGAGCTAAGCAGCCGCAGAGCGATGGAGCTCTCCACCGTGCCCGGTTCTGAATTCGCCGACCTTTACTCGGTGATCCCCTTCAATGTCACGTTTCAGGAGGACCCAATGGGGTTCATGCCTAACGGGAGCAACCTCACGGAGCAGAGCCCGGTGAAAAGCGCGACCAGTATAATAATCGCCATATCGATAACGGCTCTGTACTCCGTGATCTGTGTGGTGGGACTGCTTGGGAACATCCTGGTGATGTACGGAGTGGTGAGGTAAGAGATGGGGTGTTTAACGTCTCCCTTTTCCCGACCGTAAGCTCCTCCGTCCGGATGGCATTTAACGACCCCATGCTTTCAAATCGGTAATCCCACTCCCCTGAAATGTACAAGATTAAGGACGGGCATACATTAATATAATATAATGTATTATACTCCTGGGTAAAACGGTACGGGGAAATATGATTTGCCTATGCACCTCAAGATCCCGCTTCGCAGTTACAACCAGCAGAAACTTTTGTAAAGAGCAACTGGATTTCCTAGGGCATAGGAAAATTTGACTTTTTTCTTATTACAAAGATTAGTAAATATGATCGAATGTTATATGATTTGTAATTTGGAACATAGTTTAACACTGATAGGTGAAAATGACTATGGGGACTTTCGGCAGGCGCATGATCGGCTACATACGTAATATACAGTGACCATAGGGGCAGAGGAGCAGCGTCTCCTGTATTACTGAGATTAAATTATGAATCAAGTAACTAGATAACTCGTTACTAGACACGTATTGTCGTTTAAAAGCACGTTCTCATTATTCTTTGGGGAAATTAACTGTTATATTGTAATTATTTGGCGGTTTGTGGAATACACTCCCAGTTGGACCCAGACCAGGCAGAATCCGCACGCGAGTCATCTTCCAGTATGACGGCATCTAACATTTCGCCGCTTGAACGTCAGCAGCACGTGGCCATTTGTCCAGTGAACAGGCTTGGGGCGAATTCCCTGGCAGTAAACGTGCTTCTTCTTGTCATTATTTCATGCATTAATGTTATGCATTATGCATTAATATAGTGATGCAAAATTCTGAGCTGCAGCGTTCAGTTAGTATACCCTCTAAAAGGGGCTTTCCTTTACATTGTAGCTGCTGAAAGTGATGTGCTGCATTTATTTATTTATTCATCACTAAATATTCAGCTGCTCTGGCTGTCTGTGTGGTGCATTCTCACAAGGTCTGGTCTATACGGTCAAGCTTATCCATCCTACATAGACATTGCTTAAACTTACTATCAACATCCCATTGGTCACATTGGACTTGATTTAATAACACAGAAATGGGGTGCTTACACTCAGGTGTAATACTGCGCGTGTGACTGTTCCAGTGCTGAGAGCACTGCATGTCGCCCGTTCTCAATAGGAGCACATAAACTTTTAGTGCCCTGAGTACAGACAGCAAACGGCCAAGGCTGGCCTGACTGAGTACTCACCATCAGCACCCACAGTCAGTCTTCTGGTGTTTTTTTAACTCATCAATTCAGCTGAATTGGAAAAAAATAGTACCACTACCAGCTGGTGAAGATTGAAATTTAGTAGTAGAATATCACACTCTTTTTGAAGAATTGGTATCAGAATGATACTGTTTTTACTGATGTAACAACAAAATAAAAACTGAGAGGAAAACAGTCAATACCCCACTACCCTCTATAATTTCAAATTGATTGCAAAACTTAAGATTCAGCTGCGGGCTGAAAGACACACCGCAGAGGGAATTATTAGGCTGGTGTGAAGAATGAACTCCGTGGGGGAAACTTTGTCAGAATATTGACGACAGGCAATGGCAACAACTGTCTGGCTCGCCTTTAATTAGACATCTGTGGTTTAAAGCTCTGAGAACATGACAGAAAGATGCCATATGCCAGCAAGCACCCACCAAGGCACAGGAGCTGTGGAGTTATCATGCAGATCTCGTCGCCATGTGCTGTCCCCGTGTCCCTGGCTGGGGGTGGGGTGGCTGGGTTAATTGCTGTGCCGGTCAAGGGGGTGTTGCTTGCTTTCCAAGCAGGAGTGTGACTCTGCTCTGCCTTAGCTCTGCGTGCACCCCTCTGCAGTGACCCTCTCCCTGTTTTCCCAGTTGGACTGAGCCACTCACTCATATACCAAGAAATAAGGGCATTTCTCTGGCTTTCTGTCCAAAAACCCTAACATTTTAATCTTCCTCCTTTATTAGTGATACTTTAACTTGAATGTCATTCAACTTCCCTGGTGCTAAGCCCCAGTGTTAAAGGCTGATTAATTTTATTTAATCCTTTGCGGTCATTTTTTAAATACTTTTCAGCAATTTATCATGCTTATTTGGCTGTAAGTGGCTCTGAAAGCACGCACTATCAAAGTCACCTACCCATGCTATCTGTCACCAGTGGCTGCCACCCACTGAGAACAGAGTCACAAACAAACCACTTTTGAGCTAATTGGCTCATGCTAAACAGGCTTTCAGAGAAAACACTGGAATAAGCCACAGAATATCCAGTTATTTCTGTTAACTTCATGAATGCGTCCATTGAAAGCTTTGCATAATTGTACAGGGCGACATCATCCTGAAATTGACCAATCTTTTATGTCACAGAACCTTTGATAAGGATATTTCGAAATACCACATTATTCCGTTATGGCCACCAGAAAAACACTGTTACACATAACCTGGGCTTAGAGTAAATCCCAGGAACCATTAAAGATTGTTTCATATCCCTCTAGCTGAAAGACCACTGAAAAATAAATGACAAACAAAATGAGTGACCACACAAAAGACAGACACACTGGACCCTGTTCAATAACCAGAGCAATGGGTTCATTATTCAACATTAATTAAGCCTGAATTACCTTGTTGGATTACTCAAAACAAACTTAACACAAATGAAAAGACTGCCTCCCTTTTTTTCCATTTTATTGTGTAGAATAAAGAGGCAAATCATCTAAAGAAAATGGAAAACCAGCTTAGAGAAAATGAACCTGTTGAAAAACAAATTTAGTGGAGGTGTTGCAGGAAGGTAATGGAAGTGCATTTGTTTTTCCTATCTGAGTGCAAAGGCAACGCCAAATCGGGTCACCTGAGGTCACTGGTTAGTCTATAAACATGTTTTAGGCTTGACAAATGCAGTAATTCTCATATCAGTAAGGCATAACTCCTGCCACACAAACACATACTGTTGGTACTGCCTGTAAATTCAGGCTCATAGGTACTTTATGTATGCTTTTCATCATACCACCACACAACATGGAAATATTCTCAGTTCTGTTGTTAAAAGGTGGTATAATCTACGTGGAGTATTAGCCATCTCTGTACGGAGCACGAGCGGACGGAAACGACAAAGCAGTAACAGAAGATGTGGTTAAACACCTATGTAACCTACAGTAGCAGGAAGGCCCACTAGGGGAGTGTCCCTCAGTGAGGAAAATGTTCTTACACTCTTGTTATCAAGGAGCAGAGGAAAATAGACTCAAACAATAAGTTCTAGAAAATTGAGGAAATATTGCAGGATGTGGGTGTTAAAGCATGCCAGTCACCACCCCCCTTTGACTAATTTCTCCATTAGAGAACATAAACAACAGATTTAAGTTGAAGAATTACATAAAACCTTGTTAAAAGTGCCTCAATTCAATTCAGTTCCCAGGATGCTTTACATGGGTGTAGAATACATTGATATACATTGATAAAATACATAGAATTAAAGAATTCTGCCTCAGACCCATTATGAGATGATCCATGATGGTTTTAGCCAGCGCAAAACATTTCTTATTGAACGTTTCCCCTGGGATCACTTTGATTCCATTTCACCCTATTTGTTGTTATATTTGAAAAGTAATTATATCTTCGACTGAGCAGGGCAATGAGATTATGGAGTCAGAAAGATCGCAGCCAGCCATTATTATTATACTGTGAGTTGGAGCTTCTCTTTATACCAGGGTAAGGGTTGTTTGATAGCAATACTGCAACTAATAACAAAGAGGCGAGGCACTGACACAATTGATGTGTTTATATGTATTGATCGATTTAAGTTTCAGTATGTTTCTCATGGGGCGGAAGAAGTTTTTCTGGTGTAATACATTATGTATGCAGATTTGTGTTAAAAGGAGAATGAATTTTGGACTTCATGGAGTCGCCAGTTCTGCCATTGCTGTCCAGGAGATGGAGTGACCCATAGTGTGATTATTTTGCTGCCTCTAGTACTCTTGGGACGAATGCTAAACATTTCCGCCCCGGCAGACGGGGAAGCAGTTTGTTACCTGCTACTGGGGTAGATTAGGAGGTGGTAGATGTTCTCGTGGGAGGACAGCTTCTCGCGGAAGATCGACTTAACCCTTTCGCGGAGTAAAGCTTAGAGAGTAAATGTTTGTGGTCAGTGTTCTGCAGCAGTCCAGGGCAGGTCCACAGTGGAAGAAATGCTGATATTATTATAATGTACAGTAAGGGTAACAGCAAGGAGCTCATAACCACCCTGGGTTTGCTTGTTATTTAGTACGCTGAGCAGTAAAATTTAATTTTCAGGTCTAAATGCCAGCTAATGAGTTTATATTAAGATATAAAATTAAATATTGTACAATAACCTCTTTTTTATCCCTTTAAAACTAGAGGCAGTTAGTCCCAATATGGTGGGACCATGCCTTTGAACACCCTTGATAAGTAGGGCACTTAGAAACAAATTTATTGGCCAACTAGTGCAAACACAAGTGCTTAATAAACCAGTCTCAATTGTTTAAGGCCTTGCTATGTTAGAGATTCATAATGTCCTTCGGGAAACTCCCTCTCGTTTGTCATCTGGAGCTAAAAATACAATACGCCTTTACACTCCTCGCTGTTCAGAATACTGCCCTGAACTGTGATTTGGAACAGATAATATATGGTGCGAGTACAGGTGCTCCTGAGGCAGAAGTACAGTTACATTACTGGTGGCAGTGTGTTGCTGGTGACACCCCATCCTGCTGTACTGTAATGGCATGTACTGGTGAAAATGAATTCACAACACTGCCGATGTACATGCAGGCATTTTCACCTCACCAGAATTCCTTAATATTGAGAAATATTGCAAACCATGAACTTAGTACTCAAAGCTAGACTAATCCAGATATAAAAGACTATGAGAAAAGATGTGTATACTATACCTATGAGTATGAATATGAATTGTTATTATGAATGAATTATTATAAGACGTAATAATAACCAGAGGACTTTTAGAGAGATGTGGAACCTTTGAACCTTCCGCTCGCCATCAAAGCCCAGCCATTAGGAACAAAACTGAACTTTCATGAATAAGAATAATATGCAAGTCTACCCTAGAGGTATGATGCAACAATAATATGTCTCCAATATGAAAGTTGTGCTCTGTTTTCAAAGAGTATCACTGAAAGGAAAAAAAAAACTTTTTTTCTTTTTACTTAAAACAAAAAATGAAAGGCTGAGGAAATCCCGAAAATGCCAGGAAGAGCCTCTTCGCAACACAGTAACAAAGCATTAAAAAAAGCACACATCAAAACTGAAAGTATAATAGGGTCTGTGTGGCTGTTCCTGATTAACCACGGAATTCGGCAGGCTGTCACCAACTGAAATAGATCCAGTGAAAGAATAAATGAAGGATTGTTACATTATCGTCAGATGCTGATTGCATGGATTTTTTTTCAGCATTAATCGTTTAAGTTAAATGACTGTTTATCAGAACCTCTCCTTTCAAAATCACATTCTGATTGGAGAATTGCTCAAGGTGACATTCTGCTTATGACACAACCAGGACTATGCTAAGGGGCCACATACCTGCATGGATAGGTGTCACGGCAATTTTAATGGGTCACTTATTTGAACACGTTAAAATTTACTTAATTTCAGCCAGGGGCATAATAGCAGGACACAATATTCATTATGGATTCAATATGAGAGTATAAAACTAAGTATAAAAAAAACATAATCCAACACACATACTCATCAGATTAATTCAAGCATAAGCAAAAGAGCAAAATAAGAGAAACAGGAAATTTGTCAAAAAGTCAACACAGCTACAATCAGTAAAACTCCTTATTGCACAAAGCTTTTGTTTTATGGAGACCCCAAAATCCAGTTGTCTGGAGAAGCCCAGTATCTTGAATGTACTTATATATGCATTTACTTGCAAAACCCTTCTTTTCTGAATCTGTTTCTAGTGAGCAGGCTCTGCTTCAATGCGGTAACATACTTCAGCACCTTCAGCGGTTCCCACGTTATAATGTAGGCAGCTTCCAGATACGTGGCCTGATTCGCTTCTCGGAGCGCAGAAAGCAAAGGATTTCGTGAGCAAACCCCAGTAAACAAACCCAGAAAGTGCTTCTCCACATACCGGTCTGTGAAGAATTAGCATTTCACAGCTCAAAGGACAGAGATTCAGTTTGCAAACAGCGGGATGCCTCACAGCATGGAGAGGTCCCAACGATGCACAGAGATCACAGAGGAGAGCTTCAGGCAGCAAAGCCTGATATGGAAACACCCAGAGCTTGGCTTGTGAGGGGTTAGTAGGTTATGTACGTTTACAATTAAGAGAATAGATTGCTATATACACTCTATTACGTAGCCCTACATGCTACCGCATAAAACCCCCTATTTTTCTGCTGAACCACTTCAACCTTCAAACCTCAAAGTCGTGTGTTCAGAGAAGCCTTCCTGTAAGCTTTTACTAATCTGGCCATTCCCCTCTGACCTCCCTCATTAACAAGGGAGCACGGCTGCCCTTGACCAGATGTTTTTGTTCATTGCACCTTTCATTAGACACTTTGGTGCATGAACGTCCCAGGCGGTGTCTGAGACGGTAGAAGCACCGTGCGTGACACCAACAGTCTCAGCATGCTCACTCTCACTTCCGGCCACATGCGTCAGCCATTCCGGTACTTAGCCCCACCGCTGGCATGCTGTACATGCTGTGTTACAATCTATGATTTGCTGTTTAGAGGAACAGGCTGTTTGCATTGATGAACAGATGTAACTACCAAAGTGTCCACTGAGTGTATTTACATAGCTAATCAGAATAAAGACAATACTAATCAACATTATTGACACTCTTCTGAAAAACAAAGAGTGAAACGGGCTTAGCCTATATGCGCTCATTTATTTGATACACAATAGTGTAGGATCAAATAATAACAATTATATATACAGTACTGTATATATAAGCTGTAGGCAGTCAAGGAAAAAGATGTTTAATTGATGCAAAACTATGATATGTCTGTCCAAGTGTTTCAGCCTATACATTTCAAAACCTTCAAATAAAAAAAAAACAACCTATATACACACACACACACGCCTGTTATGACGTGTAATGCCTTTTTATTAGTCCAGCATATCAAGTAACGAAGTGAGGCTTATAGGGAAAAGCACACCTCTGCCGGAGGCTCTGTAACGTGGTTCTGGTTTGCCATGGTGCTGGAGGCCTTGAAGTTACTACGGGAATGATAAAATGGAAGGACTGTCAGGGCACTCAAGAGCTGAAATATGTTTCCAGAATCCAGGAAACTAGGTGTGCATTGAAGGTCCTTCAGCAAGACAAGCACCTAAAACACACAGGCAAAAGGAACTTGCCCGGTAATGAGTCCTAATCTGCATCCAGCTGAAAACCTTTGGAGAGACCTGAAATCTGTTATTGGTGATAGGAATCCTGAAAAATGACCTGTGACACATTGGAGCAGTGCCAGAAGCATTTATAAATGCTTGGAGGTTGCCATCAAGGACTGTGCAACGGAGTATTAGAGGAGGGGACCGTTAATCCTGTCCAGGTTGATTTTCTTTGTCTTCAGTAAGAAGTACAGCATATGATTTGAAACAGACTTTTTTTTTTATTTCCGCTATTTTTATGATTAAAAGTTGGTGAATATGCACTGATTTCCGAGGACATATTATGCTTGACGTGCATGATGCATAATATACAGGGTGCCAGTAATATTGTTCTGAAGTGTATTACTCCACAGAAAAACAAATTCAGCTCCTTAAATTAATTTGGCAAAACAAAGCTTTTAGCAAAATTATATTTCCGTCATGATAAGCACCTGTTTTTGACGTGTTCAAAGCAATCTCTTAGCAGCATTGTAATGGATTCAATGATTACATAATTATTACAGAAAACCCATTTTTACATGATTGCAGAATCAAATAAGTAAATATTCAATGTATTATGTAGATACAAGTGATCAGCATAGATGTCTATAAGCATCATATCTACAATACAGGCTTTTTTGCTAAAAACTGATTAAAAGCAATGGAACAGTTTGAATGGTTGTTATATACGCTATATTGTCAAAAGTATTGAGATGCCTGCCTTTACACACACATGAACTTTAATGACATCCCATTCATAATACATAGGCTTTAATATGGCGTTGGCCCACCCTTTGCAGCCATAACAGCTTCAGCACTTCTGGGAGGTTCAGGAGTGTGTTTATGGGAATTTTTGATCATTCTTCCAGGAGAACATTTGTAAGGTCAGGTACTGATGTTGGACGAGGAGGCCTGGCTCACAGTCTCCGCTCTAATTCATCCCAAAGGTGTCCAGTCAGGTTGAGATCAGGGCTCTGTGCAGTCCAGTCAAGTTCCTCCACACCAAACTCCCTCATCCATGTCTTTATAGACCTTGCTGTGTGCACTGCTGCGCAGTCATGTTGGTACAGGAAGAGGCCATCCCTAAACTGTACCCACAAAGTTGGGAGCATGAAATTGTCCAAAATAGCTTCTCATGCTGAAGCATTAAGAGTTCCTTTCAGTGGAACACAGGTACCAAGCCCAACCCCTGAAAAATAACCCCACACCATAATCCCCTCTCCAACAAACTTTACACTTGGCACAATGCAGTCAGGCAAGTACCGTTCTCCTGGCAACCGACAACCCATACTAGACCATCGGATTGCCTGACAGAGAAGTGTGAGGACACATCTCCAGTAGCGGTGGCTTGGATGTAAGGCTTGCAGCTGCTCTGCCATGGAAACCCATTCCATGAAGCTCTCGACACAGTGTTCTTGAGCTAATCTGATGGCCACATGAAGTTTGGAGGTCTGTAGCTATTGACTCTGCAGAAAATTGGTGACTTCTGCACACTAGCGTTATGTAGCGGATGCAGTACGCTGCCGTATGAGCCGGCAATGTTACCTGTAATGACAGTGTTAATAGCGTTA
>JAODKM010000126.1:25073180-25095096 GCA_026780845.1 Petrocephalus sullivani
TATGAGCCGGCAATGTTACCTGTAATGACAGTGTTAATAGCGTTATGTAGCGGATGCAGTACGCTGCCGTATGAGCCAGCAATGTTACCTGTAATGACAGTGTTAATAGCGTTATGTAGCGGATGCAGTACGCTGCCGTATGAGCCAGCAATGTTACCTGTAATGACAGTGTTAATAGCGTTATGTAGCGGATGCAGTACGCTGCCGTATGAGCCAGCAATGTTACCTGTAATGACAGTGTTAATAGCGTTATGTAGCGGATGCAGCTAATGCTGCAACAAGAGCTTGTTTGAGCTTCCGCGCTGCTTATCTTACTTTACATTACAGCACTTACTCATCCCTATGAGATTCTCACGTGTTACTCGTGTTACTCAGCCTTACTCTAATAGCGGACTTTATATCTCCAAATTTTCATTGCAGATGGATGCAAAGAAAGTGCATAGGCTAATGCATATCGGTTATCGGCCCTATTAGCTAGTCATAATCGGTATTGATATCAGCCCTGAAAAACCAATATCAGTCAACCTCGAATTTAGTAGTGAGTAAATTTTACAAATGGACTTCTCGCACAGGTGGCATCCTATCACGGTACCACACTTGAATTCACTGAGCTCCTGAGAGCGACCCATTCTTTCACAAATGTTTGATTTTATACAACTGTGGCCATGTAAATGATTGGAAAATCTGAATTAAATGATTTGGAGGGGTGTCCCGATATAGTGTATATGTTATCATACAAGGCCAAAATGCTCACTCAAATTTATCTGTTAACAAATTTTCAATTATTTACACTAGTCCTGCTATGACCAGGCTCACTAGAAGCCAATACCAAATACAAAATTATATATAGACCCGTAATATCCAGTGATTCGATTTTCACACACATGAATTGTACATGGACGGGACTGGGAGACACATTATAGCAAGAGAAGATGACAGTTAGGTAACCATCTATAACAGTGACAGTCAATTTAGGTAGGTACATGCCTACCCAATATATTTTTTTCAAATGGAACTTATAACGTAATTATTCAGTCAACCAATAATGCGCCAACATTGACTGTGAATGACACATTGTTAAACTCACAGTCTGGCCAATGAGAGAGCTTCCTCTATCATATCTAATCTCTTACCACCCCCCATCCCTCATTATTCTCATCTTCTACTGATAACTCTGCACGTCATCAACGAGTCGTCACATCTTGACATTCACCACTCTCAGCAGCAGTGATCAAGATTAGCATATAATAGTTACACAGGGTTTCAAGTTCATTAACATCTGTATATTTGTCATTTTTTATGTCTTGTGTGTGGTTTTTAAATGGTGCCTACCAACAAATTTGGTTTGCACAGCACCCCTAGCCCATGAGACAGGCTTCAGCAAGGCCTCTTCTAATGGTCAATGTTGTCCTTACTCCTGTAGATCAAATCACACTTGTCAGTATGGCATTTGTTCCTTCTCAGAGCACATTGATCACTCTGTCACTGTGCTAGTTTAATTACAATATTGATTTCCATGACAGTCATTACATTGCAATTCTTTTTGTTCCCCCTGCTCCAAAAATTTTGTAAATTAATGTAATTTTAAACATTTTTCATTGGCCAGTCTGGTATTTTAAATGCCAGTGAATTACAAGATATTTATTGTAATCAATGGCTATTTATTATAATTCGTAAGAATTTTAAGAGTTTTAAGAAAAACAAATTCTGTAGTGCATTTATTACAGCACTTTTCAGCATATCCTAAAAATGATTCCAAGAGGTTCCATGCAAGTAAAATAAAAACTGTTTAACAAATTAATGCTAAATATATAACAAGCTTCAACAGACCTGCCCAAAGCCAGAATATGTAAATGCAGGCCGTGTTCTAAGTCGGAGCGTGATACTCGCTTCTGGATATTGTCAGATTGGGTCATAGCGCATCCCTGCCAAGCCCACGCAGATGCAGGCCACCTGCTGACCTTTGCTGATGGCTTGCTATCCAGTTCTCATGTACAGTCAAGAATCGGGAGAATGTTGATTTCACGCTAGGCTAATGCATCTTAGAATTATTTTCATTGCTGTTTAACATGGTCACATGGGCACCCCCCCCCCCCCCCCATTTTCATTGGCTCCCAGTGATTTCAACCAATGAACGCAGATTGCAGATTGTGAAACAACTAGTTTTCGTGGTTCCCAGAACTACATAAATGTATACACTAAATCATGGCTGAAATTATTGTGTGATGTATGGAAAGACGTTGGCGACAGCAAACATTTTTCCTCCTCGTAGCCCCACCCACTCAGTAATGCCCATGAAATTAATCTGGAGCCTCCCCTGCTTTGTAACTTTTTTTGTAATTATAGTCAACGTAATGCTTCATGTGACATTCTGCATCTATGCATCTCATTAGTGTCAGTAGCTCGGGATTCATACGCAATGAAAGACAGACCTGCAGGAGATAATCGGGGGTGTACATTCTGTCCAGACTAGCGGAGGGGGGGGGGGCACAACCGTCCCCCACCTCTGGCATCATGGCACGGCCGTTGGGCATGCTCAGCGGAGGCCGGGTCTTTCTGTTTTTGCTCCATCGTTCCTGGTTCCTGAAAGGAAAAGCACGGATCCCCACCAGGTACAATCTGTACACCAGCCTGGCAGCACCTGGAAAAGAGCCACTTCTCTGTGTGACATAAAAATTACATTGTATCCTGTTTGTGTCCAGTACAGGATATATATATGGATCCAACTGTACAAAATTCCAGTTCAGGAAATTAATGTAAAATAGTGCATATAAATCTATAACAAGTATTATACACATCAGTTGACCACCCCGAACAGGATGACCTTTTTCTGGGCTATTGACCTTCATGATGTCACAGGGCTGTGATTCCACATTAAGGGACCTGCACTTTGAGCCAGTCCTTTCGTGGGGAAAGGCATCCCCCAGCACATGTTATACTGTCAGGAGCTGAGTGAGGCGAGCCGGAAAGCCTCTTCCAGAGCATCGGCATCTCCCTGCTGCCCTCTGAGGAACATGTTTATGAAACCTACCTTTCAGAAATTAAATGTATCTCCATTATTTCATTGTAATACATTGTAACTGTTGTGACTGCAAGTTGCCTGAAAAATAATAGCCCTAGTTCCGGAAATAACAATATTTATAGGAGTCATAAGATTACTGTCCCGTGCAGGCTGCACCTAAGCCTTGTGTCCCAAATGCCAGGCCTCTCCTAGACCCTGACCAGGGTAAGTGGTTAGAAGACTGATGGGTGGATCATCAGTGCGAGCATATATCCTTCCCAACAAAAGATCCAAGGGGTATCCTTTCTGCTTACTTCTGTGACAGTCCGTCTAGCAGGAATCTAACTGGCACTGGTTCCTGGAGAGACGGTGGCCACATGAACATTCAGCCAATCAGAGCGTAGCTCTTCATGACCAGCACTGGAATGCCTGGCTGCCTGAGAGCCATTATTTGACACATAGACTTTTGGGTTAATGGTGGGATTTAGTATTTGTCTCTCCAGGTCAATCACAAATTCATACAGTCGCCATGCTGATGTGCTGTTCGAAAAAGTTGACGTTAACCGTATTTGCTTAATCCACAGAGGTCCTGCCGCTGGTCTTCTACCTCGTCAATCTGTATATTACAGTATTTTGGGGTTAATCCCAATTAATTAAGCATGATTTTTCCTTTGAATAATTCATAAAGCCATTTGAGCTCAGTGCAGAAAAGATCTCGGCATTCTGCTGCCGGTAACACCAAGGACGGCACTATAATGATGGGTTTAACCTTCATGCTAGTTCAAAATCATACAATCTTTCTCAAATTTGCACATCAAAATGCATGATAAATTGACAGAGTTAGTGGACTACACCCCCACCCACCCTAAATGTGTAAGCAAAAGTATCTTTCCCCGCTGAAAGAAATCACACGGAATGCATAAATAATAGAGGAATATAATATCATCACCATCTTGCCAGAGAAAAGAGGCATAGATCACTCGCTTGAAAATGAGCCAGACCTAGACGGATATTGTAGGCAGCTATTCATTAATGATGCAGAGTGATGGAGGCACACTGGTGTGGCCATTCCCATGCAGACTCCTCCGTGCAGAAGTCACGCACGCCGCCATTTCCGCCGATTGTCGTGACTGTAGCAAACTTAAATTTAGTTAGCCTGAATGTATATGAGCTTCGGTGACCATCAAACATGCGGCGCCATGTGACCCAACCCAAGGGTTCCGGCCAACCCTTAAAAGATTATTCAGTCTTCATCTTAAGAGTACCTTACCTGTTATATTTTTATTTTTTTAGTCAAATATATTATGGCCTAGCCTATTACATTTTGATGAGCAGCAATGGAATCAGAATAATTTAACATCAGTGTAAAATATAGCGACAATGGCTACTGCTGGGACAAGCTAAGCAGTGTGTGCCGGCTGTCTGTTTTATAAGCACACATGGATTTGTGAAGATAACATTTGTGATGGAGCCAATGTATAAGGTTTTGCCAGGACTAACAGAGTAATTGAAGAGGAGTACTCAGAAATGGAGGTAGTTCCTTATAATGTCTTTACATATGATAGACAAGTCAAACATTCAATTCAAGATCCAATTCAAAATTCTTTATTGTCATTGTACACAACAGGACAACCATATTGGGTTAACAACTCCCCAAGTGGTATAAATAAGAAACAAAACATATGATGTGTTAGAAATATATAAAATGGCTCATTATTGTTGCCTGGGTTACAGCACAGATGCACTTAAACTGATACTGGGCCATAAAATTAGTATTTGAAGCATTTGAAACACAGATCTGTAGGGTGCAACATCAATGCACTGAAAAGGAAGAATCATCTTTAACGCTGGTAATTAAGATAACCACAGGGGCAGTGCCATGCTATTAAAGGACTTACAAAGTCATTTCTCAATTAAAATTTTCATAAAAATTTATATGTATATGAAAATATTCACCCAGCCGCAAAATTGCATCTTTGCAGAGGTGTTTGTTGGATTGTGATTTTTCATTACTGAGGTTTTCTGTTCTTTTAATAAGGCACTAAGTATTCCTCTCTTTGATGGGCTTCACTCGTGGGTCACGGTGTTACACGCTCTTTTATTGCAATGAATGCCTTTGATAATTAGCCACCATCATGGCAAAAGTGTTTGACTTTGTTAAACAAGAAGTTGTACAGTCATGACTACCACAGAGTACTTGAAGTGAAGGCAAATTTTATTCCTTAAGTGTTCCGTTTTGAGGGGAAGGTTATTCGCTCTATGGAGAGCCACGGAATTCTGGGTAGGTGTCGACATAGCTGTAAGACCACAGGAACCTCTCTGCACCAAGCAGATTGCACTCCATGCAATTAATTACCCCTCAGGTAGCCTAATCTACTATGAAATGTTTGGTGCTTAAAGTTCAAGATTACATGCTGTTGCGTTTTAAGGGATCAGCCTCTCCTCTCAGGAAAATCAATATCACACTGAGCTTGTGACCCCGTGACCCGTCACCTCTGCCATTCCTCCTGTGTCTCATAATCGACCTAAAGCCCTTTTGCAATATAGACACATCTGGTTTAATGTAGAATATGTAGGATGTTAACTGGACCTTCTATCACACTGAACTCAATTGATGTTAACAGAAATTAAGTTCTTGCACATTCCCTTGCACTACCACTGCATCCACTGGCAAATACTGTACTCTGTAGTCATCAGTATTCTTAGTATTCTACCTTTCATCATTAGTATTATTATCTTTACTTATTATAACTATTGCCAGTCGTATAAGTCTTATTGTAGTTTATTCTTCATCCTGTTATTAGTTTGTATTGTGGTCTTGTATATCTTTAAGCTACTGGATGGCTAAATTTCCTTTGGGCCCAATAAATTATTATCTATCTATCTATCTATTTATCTATCTATCTAAAACCAATGTAGAGCTTTAAGCATATGTTCATGGAATTTTTGAATAGCCTATAATTATTGAAACCATGTAAATTTCTGTGATAGAAATCTTAAGTATATATAGATTGAACCAGCAATCACTAGTTACTTACATGTTCAATTTCTCAGATACTTTAAATAAGGAATCCTGCCAATGTTATCTCAACCTGACCAGGTACACCAAAATGAAAACTGCCACCAACATCTACATCTTCAACCTGGCCCTGGCAGATGCCTTGGCCACCAGTACGCTGCCCTTCCAGAGCGCCAAGTACCTGATGAACACCTGGCCCTTTGGAGAGTTTCTTTGCAAGGTGGTCATCGCCATCGACTACTATAACATGTTCACCAGCATCTTCACCTTGACCATGATGAGCGTGGATCGCTACATCGCCGTCTGCCATCCCGTGCGGGCTCTCGATTTCCGCACACCCATCAAGGCCAAGATTATCAACGTCTGCGTCTGGATGTTGTCCTCGGCCATTGGCGTCCCCGTCATGATAATGGCAGTCACCAGAGTAACTGACAAAGGTACGTTTGTCCAGACATGATTCAGAGCAGCTGCCACAGTTGTCGAGATCCTTAAACAACGAAGTCAGTCACCATACATGTTGTAAAGTGGGATGGCACAAGAAGGAGCTTGCTCTTGATCCATTTGGAACCAGAAATATCATGCTACACATGATAAATTACTGTATTCTTCTTTTTCAGGTAAAACTGTCTGCATGTTGAAGTTCCCATATCCAGACTGGTACTGGGACACAGTGACCAAGATTTGTGTCTTCATCTTTGCCTTTTTGGTGCCTGTGCTCGTCATCACCATCTGCTATGGGCTAATGATCCTGCGATTGAAAAGTGTGCGACTGCTCTCGGGATCTAAGGAGAAGGACAAGAACCTACGTCGCATCACCCGCATGGTGCTGGTGGTGGTGGCTGCCTTCATCATCTGCTGGACACCTATCCACATTTTCATCATCGTCAAGACCCTAGTGGAGATCGACTCGAAGAACCCCTTTGTGATTGCCAGCTGGCACCTCTGCATTGCCCTGGGCTACACTAACAGTAGCCTCAACCCCGTCCTATATGCCTTCCTGGATGAGAACTTCAAGAGGTGCTTCCGGGACTTCTGTCTGCCCTTCCGCTCCCGCATGGAGCAGAACAGTTTCTCCAGAGCCCGGAACACCACCCGCGAACCCGTGTCCGTCTGCGCCCCGTCGGAGGCTGGGAAGAAGCCAGTATGACTAGACATGGACCAGATGCCCCATGGATCCCGCTCTAGGAGGGTTCAGCAAGACCTGCAATCTGAGATCACCCAGATCTCAACCACAGAGTTCTGATTCTCCTCTATGGAGGGTCAAACCACTCGACAGGACTTTGCTGAAAGATGATTTACCCCCCACCATCTGCCTGTGACTCCCATCCCTGCCTTTGACAACAGGGCAAGTTGCAAAGTTCAGTAGCATCTAGTATTTCCGCAAGTGTTAGAAAAAAAGAGAAACATACCACACAAAGAATCTGCTAAATTTGGCTGCCTTGCGATCAATGTTTTTTGCAGACATAGTGATGGTGGGGGTTGGAGCGGGTTATCAGGGGCAAATGGTCCGAGCATAAATGGACAGCTGCATCCCTCATCTGGGTTCCTTACAGGAAATATGCCCACACATTGAAACTTCACACCAAGATGAGCAACAGCTAGACAGACATCCGATAATTTGCTTGTTAAGGTTAACAGGGTAAAAATGAATTCAGACATGGCTACAAATAAGCAAGAGTATGCGCAACATGATGGCACATCATATAGCCGAAATAATTATGTCTGGGGAAAAAAATCTAAGAAAAACCATTATGACATCATTTGTGGTTTAAATTATTAGCTCTGATGTTTTTCCATTTGCTCAACAAACCGACCAGTGATTATTGCTTTTTTTTACTGCAGATCTTAACTAGAGCGAAAGAGAGTCTCATTGACCTGATAGAAGACACGCCCAAGGCTGAGTGCTGTATCGTCCATTTTTCTTAGTCTCATTATTTAGGACCAACATATTTCAGATTGTTGTTGCACCATTTGGATGATGTGCAGTCATATTATTGTCATGAACAGGCTAGAATAGCCCTAGGCATCAGTCACTGCCAGTTTATTGCTGTAGGAATTTGGTATGGGATACTTCATCGGGATTTCTAGAACTCACTTTCCTAATTTGTGAATGATACTGCAAGACAGTGCCATTCAAAGACACGAGACACTTTTATTTGACAACCAAATAGGTTCATAATTCTTGTTAGCGACATACCTGAAAAGTTATGTGTGAAGAAAAAACTGCATAAATACTTAATACATAATACATAATTGCCATTATGTTTACAGTCTAGAAGATCACAAAGAGAGACATTCCAGGTAAAATGCTCTTGAAATTTCTCAAACAAGAAAAAAAAAGCGAAAGAACAAACAAGACTGTCATTCAGAGACACGACACTTTTACTCGACAACCAGATCGGCAGCAAAGAATCAAAGAAAACCTTTTAAGTGGGACTACGAAAACTCAAAAGTAGCTAATTCATGGTGTGCAGAAGGTTTGAACCACACGTGATGGAGGACTTAAGATCTTAAATGACAAGCTATTATCTTGCTTCACAATCATCTGGTGAAACATGAAGGACATCTTTGCTTCATCTTCAAGACAAATCTCTGATAACTGGACACAGACTGCATTTCTTTTGAAGCCTATGACGAGGGAGCGTGAACTGCCCATGGCATGAGAAGACAATCCAATCTGGCCATAATGGATCTTCGAGTCCGGTTTTACATTTGCAAGATGTGCATTTTTAAATGAGCCTGGGATTTTTCAACTGCTTTTAATATTATTAGTGTTTTTGCAAGCTGAATAATGACATGCACTGTGAACATTGCCCAGTAAAATGCCTCATAGACCTCATACTCAGATCATGCTGTTTATATGATACAACAAAGCATGCTATTACTGTTTTATTTAGAGGGAGTGTTTGGGCAGTTGACTGAAACCATAAAAAGATATCCAATGCAGAATCCATAGTCTAAAGCGAATCGCTAAACCCAATGAGGAAGTATATGAAGGACAAACAGCTAATGAATGCTGAGGTTACGGCAACAGAGAGGTGAGGAGATACATGGCTGAAGCCCACACATTTAGACAACATTTAGTCTCAGGCCCGTTGAGTATTGAGAGTCATTGGGGAAGCTGATAGGCTGATGTGAATCAACAGGGATCCTGGGTAGTGCAGTAATATACCGGCACTCAGCCCCTGACCCCAAGCTTGTTATACAGCTACCTTGATATCTTGGAAAACAACACTGGTCACATTTTCAGCAGCACTTCAGTAGTAAATAAATGGTACTTTGCCTCCTATTCGACATGATGTAATCTGCCCACTTAGGTCAGACAGGGAGTTTAAAATACTTTAAAAAGTGATAGCGGGCAAGATACCAAGAAGTCACAACAAGTTATATTATATGATAGTCATTTGTTGTAAATAATACAAAAATGAGTGACAAGTAAAATGAACCATAGTATGCTATCAGTGTTATGTTGAGGGAAAGTGGGTAGAAAATAGAGGGAATGTCATTAATATTACTCGTATTACTTGGCTGTACATAGCACATCTTTTTTACGTACTTTTTAATGGGAATTGAGGAATTTTAATAGGAATTTTAAGAGTTTCTCTTGTTAGATGAAAACAATCATAGGAATAGGGATGGGAGTAGGGGTGGAGAGAGGGTTTGCTATGGGGAGCAACACACAGACTACTGAGCGGTACAGACTACAATGGGGTTCAGACTATAATGAAGACTGAGTGCATTTTCCTCAGCTCAAGTAAACAAAATTCAGGCTCATAGAGTGATACATAAGGCACAAGTGAACAGAATGAATGTGCTCGCCTCCTTATTATGCCCCACCCTGGGATGACCTCCCCCCCATCTTACTCTTATAATTCCAGAGCTGAACTATCCTGATATTGCAGTAAATTGTTGCATGTAATTTCCTCACGCTGGATTGGTCATTTCTGTGCTTGAATGCTTATGAAACATTCATTTATCAGGCACAATAACACTGCCCCTAATTAATACATACAAGTAAACAATAATAGTCTGGAAAATGCTACTACCATCCCTTACCAGTGTCAGGGATTAAATGTTATTTTCACATAAGCTCATAATTCTTGTTAGCAATATACCCTGAAAAGTTATGCTTTGCTTTATGTTTTTCAGCTGTGTGGGAAAAAAAAACTGTATAAATACTTTAATTGCCATTATGTTTACAGTCTGGACGATCACAAAGAGAGACATTACAGGTAAAATGCTCTTGAAATTAATGGCACAAGAAAAAGAAAAAAAAAAAACAAAGGAACAAAGAAAGAGGAAACGGCCACTTACTGTGACTGAAGAAGAAGTCGATTCCTGCCGCAGACAAACAAGGTGCTTCAGAGGCAGAGAAGGGGGGCGGCCTTTGCCTCTGGTGCATGCTGGCTTTTTCGGCTTTAGACGTGTGCTGGGACTGAAATTTGCCAAATACGCCATTTGGCTTCAGCGGGCAGCGTGAGCCAAGCATATGCTGGTTTGTACCGGAGAGCCATGTGTTTTATTTTTTTGTGGCTGAAGTCTTTTTGTGTACTAACGGTTCTAAAGAGAATGTTTATTTTCCGGCCGTGGCTAAATCTATTTTTCAGTAAGGGAATACCGTCTGCTTTGGCCTTACCCTCTTCTCATCTTTCCGTTTGCCCGTTGCTGAATGTGTTAGCGGCGACGCTGCTTTTGTGAGCCTCTCTATTTGACTTAGCACATTTGTAGACATTTAATACTCCATTTATTAATTTCTTGCAGCAATGCCACAGTAATATAGTTTTGTATCGAAATCTTGCTTAGATTTGTTGATGAAAATAACTGTTTTGCCATCAAAGAAAAACCGAAGAATATATTGGGGGAAAAAACAATGATTGAGCACTCTCATTGGTTCCTGTAAAATATCTATATTATGTATGTTTTTATAGAAAAAATAAGTTGTTACCGATGTTACATCCTGGTGGTCTTGCTGTATATTAATGCGCCGTGATTGTGCTGCGGTGAATTTATGCAGTATTCCCCCGTTGCTTTTGCTACAGAATCTCTATAAAAGTAGTAATTTCTTAGAAGGAGAACTCCATTGGAAAGCTGTAATTTTATAGGTCATACAATAGCGATCTGTACTTACATCTATGATAGCTGATTAGATTTTACAAGTGCCCTAGATTCATACAGGAGATCAGTATGTCGCTTCTGTTACTGATGATGGCAAACCATGTATTTATTTCTGGGTGAACTTCTCCCAGACACTGTGACACATTTGTGCCAATGTGTGTGAATGTGTATGTATATATAAAAACAAATCAAGCCAAATTAAAATTGCATTTCCTGGAGTCCTCCTTAAAAAAACATTATCTAATTTAGGCTTAAGTAGGAATATACGATGTTGTTTAACAATAAAACAAAACTGAAACATGGATTCTTTGTACTGGCTTTTTCAATAATGCCCCATGTAATTGAGTGAGAAGATAACACTCTCTCTAGGCAATGGAGTTGCTGATGGAGTTCAGTGGGAGCATAACATGTGGAGTCAGCAAGCCGTAACGGGATAACAGGATATCGCCGGAGGTCCTATTTCCCATGACAGGGTCATCGATTGATTTTCGTTACAGTTTTTCCATTAGAAACTGGGTGTCTTGATTTCTACTAATATTTCTGTGTGACATTTGACCTGTTACACTTATGCCTTTCTGCATGATTTTCAATTTTCAAATGCATTAACTAAACATCAGTAATCAATAATTTACAATGCTGTATTAATCTGTAGAATTGTTGCAATTACATGTGAATCTTTGTAAACAAATCACTAACCATTATTTAAGAATAGTAAGCCTAATTCCATTAGATAGCAGATTAAGCCTAATACCCTACTTTTATTATCATAAATAACTTCTTCATTACGGTCTGCACTGGATAGTGGATGAATGCACAGCATTCAGCATTCAGCACCGTTGGTCATGGCTAACCCCTGGGTCCTGAGCAGTGGGTTAGCTGCCATCAATTTTGAAATTTCCAGTTTGTGAAGGAAGGAGAGTGTGATACCAGTGCCTGATGGAGCATTGTTGACTGCGTCAAAATAACAATATTCTTGTGTTTCCTTCAGCTTTTTAATTCTGCTCTGGCCCATTATAAATGGACTATGTGCTGCTTATTCCTATCAAAGCTGTCACCTCAGGAATGGTAAGTGTGTTTTTGACCAGGCCACGTGACGAACAGCATTTGGGGACTGTGTGTGTCATTAGCGTGAGGGGCGTGCAGTGCCCGCCCGGCCTCCTTTCCCGTACCACTGGAGTCCTGTGCTACACAGCCAAGCTGCAGCGGATTAGCACGTCCTCTGGATGGTCAATCAGTCCTCGATACTGACCCCAAGTTGTCAAGGTGTCACCTAGTGCTCGGTGATTATGATTTGCCTTGCCTGTTTGAAATATCAAAGAAACTTATTAACACACAAAAAAAAACACCAAGGTAAAAAAAAAACGCTTGCTGATAGGCTGAATGCCGTGTGGCACATTGTGACAGCGAGCCAGGCAAGTGTGGGAATGCTTCCCAGACCCAGCCTGCTTTCTCATTGGCTGCCTGGTCGCATGATCATATATGGTGCTACTGTGTTACTCTGTCTTTCCTGGCATAAGATCCAGCATCCTGCTTGAGGGAGCATCGGAAACACGTTTAATCTTTGCCAGCATATCGTGGGAGAGCAGAAATGAGATGCTCGCAGTTTAAGCAGGGAGCATCTTTATGTCAACACTAATGATAGTGCTTGCATCACTATTGATAGCTGTTTTTCTTCATTTTTATAAATTTTTTCTAGCCCTCCAAATGGTTACAACATACTATTTTTCTTTACTTATCAGGCTGGAAACAAGAACATATGCAATATATACAATTATAGCTGTTTGCAGTAGTTTGGACTACTTTTTAATTTAGTTCCAGGTACATTAACCTCATTTTAGCTACTTATGCATACATGCATCCATTTTGCTTATTATGATAAGGATCACAGGATCACAGAACACAAGTTATTTATCGTGTATTTATTTAATTTTCCCAAATGTTTTTGCTGTCACCTCTTGGTTCATCACTTTAAAGTGTCAGGCATAAAATGTTCACTTGCACCGTATTGATAATTAATTAAAAATCGTGTAACTATTACAACTAAATAACACCAGCTGGTCTCGCTAAAACACAACATTTATTTTTTTCTGTCAAAAGCTGATTGTTTCTGATTATGAATATGCTTGTTATTAATTAATCACGATAATCAGGGGAAAAGGTGTTTTGGCCGCTCAGATTATAAGAAGGTAACAGGGTTTTGCATCTTTTAGAGGTTTAATGTTAACCGTAGCAGAAAATATTGACAATTCACTGCAGGAAGATGGGCGCTAATAACATACCCAGGTGCTAGTGATCAACACTCCTTATGGCCAGTTTCCTGGAAAATATATTTGCAGATATTAAAAAAACTATAATTTTTGGTGAATAGTGGGAAATAATATTCAGTGTTGCTAAATTGTGACTAATCTATAAATTGATTGGATGCCAGGCTAACTTTGCTAGCATAATAATAAATATTTCTGGTAGAAGATGTACAAGTATAATGTCCTGGTTTAAAGCCAGTTAGCCTTCTATGAAAGCAGCAAATAGAAAAATAAAACTTTTTAATGAACTTTGTTGTAGTTCTTAAATCAGTTACCAGAGCTGTCAGTCAGCCTTTAATCAGTCGCTGGTGCTGTCCTATGGCTATTTTACTCCACACTCTCAAATCAGTGACCAAAGTGATCAGTCACACTCTCAAATCAGTGACCAGAGCCATCAGACAGTCTGGAATCAGTCACAGGTTCTTTGTTATTGCTGTCTTACTCCAGACTCTCAAATCAGTGACCAGAGTGATCAGCCTCACTCTCAAATCAGTGACCAGACTCAATAGTCAGCCTGTAATCAGTCACAGGTGGTTTGTTATCGCTGTCTTACTCCACAATGTGGAGTGACCACAATCAGTGACCATAGTGATCAGTCACACTCTCAAATCAGTGACCAGGGCCATCAGAAGGCCTGTAATCAGCCACAGGTGCTATGTTATTGCTGTCTTACTCCACACTCTCAAATCAGTGACCAGAGCCATCCGACAGTCTGCAATCAGTCACAGGTGCTATTTTTTATCTCTGTCTTACTCCAAACTCTCAAATCAGTGACCAGAGTGATCAGTCACACTCTCAAATCAGTGACCAGAGCCATCCGACAGTCTGCAATCAGTCACAGGTGCTATTTTTTATCTCTGTCTTACTCCAAACTCTCAAATCAGTGACCAGAGTGATCAGTCACACTCTCAAATCAGTGACCAGACTCAATAGTCAGCCTGAAATCAGTCACAGGTGCTTTGTTATCGCTGTCTTACTCCACACTCTCAAATCAGTGACCAGAGACATCAGTCAGTCTGCAATCAGTCAGAGGTGCTGTCCTATTGCTGTGTTACTCCACACTCACAAATCAGTGACCAGAGCCATCAGACAGCCTGTAATCAGTCAGAGGTGCTGTCATATCGCTGTCTTCTTCTCTTGACCTGTCACTGACCAGAATTTTGGTGGGATTGATTTTTAGCAGGCACTGATGTTTTTCTCTCTGGGTAATTTAGTGATTCATATTTTTCATAATAATAATCGCCCTGTTACATTCATCATACATAATACAATATATAATATTTTAATATAAAGCATTCCAGACTTTAGGGTAAGGATCAGATAATGTTAGTAAGACAAATGGAAGACAGTTATTTGGTAATACATTATTTGGCATTGATAACTGAAAATATTCATATGCATACAGTATATATACAGGTTCATGTACTGAAGTACAATAACCTACACCTTCCAGGAATGGGTACAGTTCTTTTATTGACCTGCTCTGTGTGTTTACAGGACACAAAATAATACTAGAGGGCAATGTACATAAATTCCTTGTTTTTTCTGTTCCAAAATAAGAATCTCTTGCAGGTACAGCTCATGTTTTTTCCCTCCGAATGTTTGCTTCAAGAACAATTTATCCAGGTGGGTATGTGACCAAGGTTCGGATCCAAACATCACAAGGCTGTCTTGTCTGGTACGTTCTTCAAACCACCTGCACACACTTGGCATTTCTGGGTCATTTCAAGTCACGCTGAGGAGCAACTTTCAAAGAGAGAAGCTATGTGTGCTTCCATCCCAGCCCAAAGTGGGACAGTCCGCTTAAACCTTGGTTTGGCTGCCATGGACTCTCCTGCTTTGGGAACAGTGTTTTTGCCTTGTTGCAGTAAAGCACGGAGATGCCACAGTGGCCCAGATGGTGGAAACACACTAGCAAGGCGTATTTCTTAAAGATGAAATCTTAAGAAATTAATATTTTATGAAAAATAACCCTATGTAGCGTCAGTTTTTCTGCCTGAACAACAGCTATTTTCAGCCTTGTTTTAATTATGCAAGGATGCGGTTTCCGGAAGCAGGGGCTGGTTCAGCTACCTCGCTCTCATGTGGGAGGACTTCCAGAAATACTGACACCTCAAGGTTACTGCAGCACCGTTGGTCATGGCTAACCCCTGGGTCCTGAGCAGTGGGTTAGCTGCCATCAATTTTGAAATTTCCAGTTTGTGAAGGAAGGAGAGTGTGATACCAGTGCCTGATGGAGCTATAGGTTAGCTGGGAAAGGGGAAAACATCATTTCAGCTACTGTATATTTCAAGCTTGTTTCAGCTTGATTTATTTGGACTAGCACAGAGTTGCCTGAGGTGTAGCCCTGACAGCTGCCGCAAATAGGGGGCAGCACACACCATCCTCCCAAGGACAGGAAAGGCAGGAAACCGGTGGAAGGGAACTGAGTTCACATGTGAACACGAACGACATTAGCTTCAAGAGGTCTGACTCATCCACATGCACGTATCTGCATTTAGCTTGCTTTCGGCCTCTTCAAAGCATCGGAATAGAAATACTGATGACAGTTACTTATTTGTAATTATTAGTTTCTATAGTTCTCTGTGATTGTTATGGTGTGTCCTGGGTCATTACTGGATAAACTTGAATAAATTGCTTAAATGACAGGTTTGGGGAAATTGTTGATTGAATCATTGGAATATAGTTTTCTATATAAAAGACAAAATCATCTTGTTCTCACTAAATTCAGACGCGCACTGAAGTATCAGCTACAGAGCAGTAGCTTACATAAACTGCTCGTCTGAAGCTCAAACCCTCAGCTGCTGTTGCCTGGTCAGAAGCTCACAAGCTGGTTGTGCCAAATTATATTTAAGACCTTGTGTTCTGCATGGATTATTTGACTGATCTGAACCTACGTTAAGAAACTAATGTGAGTGACCAGTGACTTTATTGGAGTAATCGGGCCTTGGAAATGGATTAGTCTGTCTTAGTTGATTCCAGTTTAATAAGACACCCATACCCCTATCGCATTTTTTTCTCGTTATTTTTTATGCCTCACTGTGAACAGCGAACCAGCACAATACACTGGCTGTCACAATCTTTTACTGCATAATATCTTCCCCTGGCCTGTTTTTGTACACTTCCATATGAAGCTGTGGACACTTGAGTTTAGCGGCCAGCTGCAAAGGTTCACAATCAGCCAGGTTATAGCTTTATTTTGACTCGGACCTAAGAAATGGATAATACTTTAAAGAGACATCGACGGGTTTGTTATTGCATGTGATAAGAATTGTATGGATGATGTTACAAACTACAATAGTAACTCTGTGAGTACCCTGCCATGTATAATTCTTACGTTGAGGTTCATGTCTTAATGCTGGAAGAATTTGAAGCGCAAAAGGAAGCAAAAGCAACAGCTTAAATAAGCTTGACAAAGACGATTCATCAAGCAGGAATTGGAGTGTAACAAAAGTCAAATGGGAAGGACTAAGGCATTACATAGCCAGGAAGCAAATGCCTGGCCGACGGCTTGTCCGTGCCTGTAATCGCATTTTGAGAAAAGAGTCTTGCTTTCCAGAATCTTTATTTGTTATTGTACAAGTACAACAAGATCGTATTTCTCCATGTGAGCTTTAAAAACCTCCAACCTCAGGCAGGGTCTGGGCTGGACTGGCCCTCTGGCATACCAGGGATTTTCCCGGTGGGCCGTTGGGTAGGCGCTAGAAATTTAATGTGAGTGCCCCCCCCCAACACCCCCCCCCCCGCCCCCCCCGTCCGACACAATTAACCATGGGGGTCCCCAAATTGTTCGGCTTGGCAGAATTTTATGTAAAATGGCTCCTAGACCCTCAGAGAATTCCCCCCCCCCCCGCCCCGATAGTAATTAAAGCAGCAACACAGGATTAGAGAATGACTTGTGGGCATTTGACATATAGAAACTAATTTAATATAAAAGGCTTATAATTGCAGTTATTTTATAACCAAATGTCAGACCAGAGGAGGTAATTTTGACAAATAACTGGCAAATTGTTGCTCTCTAAAATTTGTAGATATGGAATAAAATACAACTGCATTGGAAACTGAACACACAGTAAGAGTCTATTACAGCTGCTGTATGGTTTTACAGTCATGTAAATGACTGTAAAACAATGTAAATGGCCCTACAAAGGAAAATTTAGTTTTGTCATTGGACATGTATCATGAAAAAATGAATTCTCAATTTGCATATTCATTGCATTTTAAACATTCCTATTTCGATGCATTTTGTATTTTGTTATGTATTGCTGTGTGTACAAAAAAGCATGTGGCTAACTCAATAGTGCTCAGAATTCCAGGAAACAGAATTCCAGGAAACTGTCTCATGGTTTGAATCAAGTGGAATAGAGGCAGTCATTTTAAGGCTTGGATTTGCTTGTTGAAAATAACTAATAATTCTTAATTACTAAGTTAACTTGCTAATACCTACATACATCCTCTTACTGTTCTCTTTTTGGGACCGAATTCTGTCCGGGACATCACTCTGTTACACATTGACATCTGCTTTCCACAGCTGAAATAGTATCTATGTACGCATTTGCCTTTCCTTTGCAGCTCTCCTTACTGTACCTCCTGCCTAACTCTAACCCTCTGGTAAACCAAAACATGTTCACGCTACAGTAATTAAGCGTTTATGACCCATTTTGAGAGCAGTATGGTGACGGGGACCACTGTTGCATGACACCTCTGGGCTGTGTCTTTGCGACATTGAGTTTGCATGTCCTCCTGACATCCAAAAATGTAACACATATGCTCAAAACTGTTATTCTAGATGCAATATGATGTGCTCACAAGCTTGCTTGCTGTGAACTGCCGCTGTGATTAAGTCAACTACACAAATATCAGGCCACATTTTCTCTTTGGATGCCTTCACACATGATCGGGGTCTTAGAACAGGATAAACAACTCCTAAATTAGTGGAAGTCTTGCAGTTCCAACAAGCCCTAAAAAAAATTTACTAATGATAGAATGATGTAAGAAGTACATTGTGGCCCTCAGAAGTGACTTTAAGCAACTATTTTTAGCCTTTTTGTCTCTCAGAGGAGCCTTTAAAACAGCTATTTTAACAAAATCTATCCACCTGTTTCTAAGTATACAGTTTTATGCAAATACTCAGTTGTTTTGGCTAGGTTGTTAAATTTCATTCCAAGTGAGAGGTAGCTATTATCGGTTAGCTTTGCTTTGCACCGTATTAAGCATGCAGCTTTTTCTATGTTCAGCTAATAGATGACAGTTTTACATTTACTTATCTAATTTAATTGCTTAGCAGACATGACTTGCATGAATTGATTTTTTTTTTTTTGCTGTTTATAACACTGTAAGATTCCAATCAATTAAATTTTGGTCACCTGGCTTCAACTCAGCAGCAAATTAGTGACAGTGTGCAAATACAGCCAGTGTTTAATCTCCAGCCCTGGGAGATGATTTAATCGAGTCGACGTAACTGTCAGACATCATTTGCCTCTGTCTGGCAGAACCTAGTAAATGCCACACCCTGCAAGGACATACAGATATGCAGGACTGACCTCGCTCTCTCATTGTGAAACAACTGTTTCTTTTATACTCTGCTGTGGTATATGTTTCCAGTTGTTCTAGGTAGGCCTGTCGCAGAAGGTGAGTGGCTCAGCAGTGGCTCTGTGCCCGCCAGCGGAAAATCACCAGTTAGAGCCCCGGCCTCAGCGGAATAGTCACATGTCCGTAGGCCCTTAAGCGAGCTCCTTAATCCTCAGCTCAGGTAACGCCGCAGGCTGGCTGACCCTGTGCTGTAACCCCGAGCTGTGCTGGGTAGGTGAAGAAGAGAATTCCAATGTACTTGTAAAAATAGCAAATTTATCATCTTTTTAGCATTTATCAGAAGATACGTGTGCAAGACAGGGCACCAGTCCATCACAGGACACACCCACACACACACACACACACACAAACACACCAGCAGACAACTTAGACAAGTCAACCCAATTCACCATAGCATGCTTGTGCTTGGGGGGGGGGGTGGTAGGCATACAACATCATGGGGAGAAGATGCACCCAGATAAAGCCAATATTCGAACCCTGGCTCCAGAGCACCATAGTGACACCCACCAATTAGGTCAGGTGCTGGTTTAACCCACTTAACACTAATTCCTTCATTCCTTCACTGGGTTGTCGCTTCCCTCCAGCAATGCTTATACTTGCTGACTTCCACTGTGAAACTGTCACTATACCAGCCGCTGCCCAGCTGCCAGCGGTCACACTGGTGCCGAGGTGCTTGTAAGTCAGATTGCATGAAGTCGATCAGAGGGCCCTGATGATCCCCAGCTGATGATCCCCAGCACCTTGCACTCGGTATCCTGCCGAACATTCAGTAGCCCCGCATGGCGTTCCATGGTTTTTACTCTGCACCTGCCCCATGCTATATTCACACTAGATTCCTAGGCTAGGTGCTAAACATCATCACGTCTGTGCTAATGAGGTTATTGAAATAGTCGAATTTATCCGATAATGCATCTTTTAATGGGAAACCCTTCCACTGCTCACCCTTAAACTCCTTTTGCGCCTCCGGCTCCGCGGTGACTGAGCTGACTGACGCAGAGACAGCAGGAATAAGCACTGGGCGCACAGAAAAAGCTTGTCACTGTTCTTTGTGCGGCTATGATTACTCTCAGCACTGCTCATTCCCAGTGCAAATGGCTGAGATGCTGTCAGAGCCAAATATTTTTGGAATAAGTTGGCTTTCAGTTCTCTTAAAGGTCCCATTTCCTTCTACTGGAGCTGATTAATAAATGAATAATACATTGGAAAATGCTCTCAATAGAAAGAATATGTGATGATTTTAGTTCTTTACTGGACTTCTGTGAGGTATGGCTTTTTCATTGTTAATATTAAAGGTGGCTGATTAAGAAGCTAACATGATGAATATATTTATGTTACATACAAGGTGTATAAAAAAGAGAGGTCGAAGAATTCAACGTATGAAAAAGTCAGCTAACGAAACAGAAAGCAAAGATGAAAACTGAGGGAAGAAGTCCTCAAATGCACTTATGCAATGGTTTATGAGCTCTTTAATTATAGCAAAATATACATTTTCAGTAAAACCATTATTTTCACTTGACAGCTTCCTCATACTCTTAGACAGTATTAGCACATAACTTATAAAATCCCAACAGTACATCATATTTGTTTTTAATTATGTTTTAAAAAGAAATTCTCATAAGCGTCACTGTAGCTGTCAAGCAAGAAAAATGCAAAATTTTATATGCTATTCCTTAAAGGGTGATCATTTCTCTGAAAAATCTATGATGAATAAACCCTCTTTTCATGTCTTATGATAATTCTACAAGGGGGAACCAAGTGTTAATGACATCGCCTACGGCTCAGTGAGGAGACGGTGTTGCCCCTGGCGACAGACAAACCCAGGGGACGCTCAGCTAGCCATTGCTGTCTAATGACAAAGCTGCGCCGGCACACAGCTTTTTGGACAGAACGGAGACTGAGAGTACCAGAGCCTACAGCGCCTGTGCTTCGATTAGCATTGATGGATAGCACCTACCTGTGGCCTGACTTATGACTTAATGCTCTCTAGGGCAGTGGTGTCTGTCTAGGGTGCAGGGTGATAATAGCAATGAGTAACATGTTAACTGTTATTTGCCTGAATGGCTTTGGATAGATGGCAGCTGCCCCCTGCCACAATCCTAACCAGGATAAGTGGTTAGTGGAAGGATGGACGGATGGATGGATGGATGGATGGATGGATGGACAAATGGATTGATTTTTGGTTCCTTGTGTGTGACTGTGATTGTGCATACTTTCTCCAGCCTGTCACCTGCCTTTTGCCCTGTGTTTCCTGGGAAAGGTTCCAAGTATGACCCTGTACTGGATAATTGGTTATTGATAATGCATAAATAGACATTTCAATTGTTTATCTTCTTAAAGTACATGTCTAGCTTGAACACTACTACCAATTCAAGATCATGGTGATCCTGAAAGTTATCTCAGATTGAGTACACTGTGGACAAGGTACCAGTCTTTCATATCTGTGGACTTAGGAGGAAATAGCGTTAGCTGAGCCCGGATCTCTCCAGAGTGAGGCAGTACCCAATCATCCTCCCCAGAGTGAGGCAGTGCCCTATTATCCTCTCCAGAGTGAGGCAGTACCCTATCATCCTCCCTAGAGTGCGGCAGTACCCTGTCATCCTCTCTAGAGTGAAGCAGTACCCTATCATCCTCCCCAAAGTGAGACATTATTCTATCATCCTCCCCAGAGTGATGTGGTACCCTATCATCCTCTCTTGAGTGAGGCAGTACCCTATTATCCTCTCTATAGTGAGGCAGTACACTATCATCCTCCCTAAAGTGACGTGATGCCCAATCATCTTCCCTAAATTTAAACAGTACTCTATCATCCTCAGTCTCCATAGAGTGAGGCAGTATCCAGTCATCCTCACTAGAGTGAGGCAGTACACGGTCAGCCTCCATAGAGTG
>JAODKM010000126.1:25097803-25108503 GCA_026780845.1 Petrocephalus sullivani
CCACTGCCAGGAAGCTTATAGCTGGAAACCTCCGTGCATTGCTGCCTCTCCTCCCCACTGCCAGGAAGCTTATAGCTAGAAACATTGTGAAGGAACATTTTTTTGCTTTCCGTCTAGATTCGATTAAAGACATTTCTGAATTCAAGTTAAATTTTTTCTTGAGTACATAGAACAATGAAATTCTTCCACAGGTGCTTCCTTCAGACTAAACAATGACTGCTAAGACTAATCCTGACTGATGCCATTGCTGATTTACATCAAAATTGTTCTTTGAATGTATGAACGCGCAATCACATGTTGAGCACCTGACATATTAAGTGCGCAATGACTGGAATGCAGGTGAGAGTACTGCTGAACTTTACCCAAGGAATGATGCTTTATTGAGATTTGATCAGGAACATATTAAACATTTGTTAGATTAATAATGGCTTTCATCTACATAATGAACTGACACCAATTTAAATGTTAACCTGACTGCAAAGATATGAATTCTAATAAGGCTGAGAAGAGGAAACGAATAATTTGAAAATCTGCTATATATCGAGGAAAAAAGAATATCAGCATAATTAAACTACTAATCTGATTAGTCACTGCCTTTGACCACCGTCAATAATAGCAGCGGCACACAGTATGAGCCCAATTAGCCTTGGATAGAGGTTGCAGAGGAAGCTTGTCATCATTATCAAAGTTAGAGATCACAGTCAAATGCTGCAATTTAACATCAGTAAGTCATATCAGAGGCATGAAGCTGACGTGACTATACTCAAATATCGATCCCATGCATGGTAACTTGACGGGCCACAAATGCTTAGTAATGACTTAGTTACAGATGAACATATCATGAACAAATACAGTGCCTAAATGAGGTATGAAATGCATCACGATTCATTAATGATGAACAAACATGAGATCAGTATTTCACTTGTGTTGTTCATGACTCGTACGTTCGGTAGTTCCTTCAGTATTTCACAAAGGTTTCAGAATTAACAGTAATAGTAGCAAATGTAGTAATTGCTTGAAATATAAGATATGTCATGATTCATTAACAGTGAATTTACATGATATCAGTATGTAATTAAGACATAGTTTGTGGTTATTTAATACATAAGTAATAGCATAATACTATATTATTTATGTCCTGTCAAGTAAAGCATTATCACGTACGTTCAATATACATGTGTTGCGATAAACAAGGCGAAAACATTGTAAGGTGAAAATGCATTTCAATACAGTTCACCTAATCTAAAAAACATAATAGCTTAGCTTAGTCAAACTTAAACATATTTAGAACACTTAAATTAGCCTGCAGTTGGGCAAAATCAACATAAATGAACACATTAACACAAAGCCTATTTTATAATAAAGTGCTGAATATTTCATGTAATTTACTGTCCTGTCCATCCTTAGGAATTTTGGAATTTGTGGCTCAGAATGGAAATGGCTTGCTCCCTACCTAGAAGGCTGGTCATACCAAGTGACGTGGAAGGGATCCACATCTGCCCCATGCAGACTGTCCACTAGCGTCCCTCAGGGCTCGATTCTTGGTCCTTTCTTGTTCTCCCTCTATACTAAATCTCTTGGTGAGGACATATCCTCACATAGGTTCTCATATCACTGCTATGCAGACGACACTCAACTCATCCTCTCCTTCCCTCCATCAGACACTCAAGTCTCCACTAGGATCTCTGCATGTTTGGCAGACATCTCATCTTGGATGACAGCTCATCAATTAAAATTCAACTCTAGTAAAACTGAACTGCTTTTCATCCCAGCTGAATCAACCCCAAACCAGGGTCTTGTGATCTCTTTGGTCAACTTGCTGATCTGTCTTTCAGTCACCGCATGAAACCTCACGGTTACGATAAACAATCACCTGTCCTTTTCCTCACATACTGCTAATCTTTCCTGCTCATGTCAATTTTCCCTCTTCAATATCAGAAGGACTCGTCCAATTCTTTCCACAAAGGCCACTCAGATACTTGTTCAATCCCTCGTCATCTCATGCCTCGACTACTGTAACTCACTCCTAGCACGTCTGCTGCTGAGTGCCATTCATCCTCTCCAACTGATTCAGAATGTAGCTGCTTGACTCATTTTCAACCTTCCCAAGCTCTCCCACACCACTCCATTGTTACACTCCCTCCACTGGCTTCCTAGCAAACAATTTTCGGTTCAGCGAACATTCCCCAAATGTTCGCTGAGCAGTGCAGGAACGTTTCCCAGATTACTTAAGCAACCGTTCCGCTAACGTGTTTCAGAAAAGTTTTCTTAACGTTCTCGAAAGTTTCGTTTTTGACAAACTGTACGGTTCGCGGAACGTTCCCCAAACGTTCGTACGACATTCTCCAAAGTTCGTGGTAATTACAGTATATAAACTGTATTTTTTATTATACAATTTTTATGATAACATTAACATTATAATAAATTTTCAATGGTCATGAATCACTAAATGTTAGTGCAGAAAACATCATGTTGAAGCTCATTGCTCCTAGTTAACTAGAGTTTTGGGGTATTACATATAATCCTCTCAGAAATCCTGTCAGGTTAGCTTAGCTAGCTTACATCGAAAATTAAATATGTAAATCAAGTATTTTAAGAAAATCTTAGAATCCTGTCAGATTAGTGTGTGTAATGTAAAAAAGCTGAATATTACATTAAATCTTCTCATTTTGTATAATATGCCATATATAGTGTCGACATGTTATACAACATTTACCTCACCCATCTCTATGTTCGTTTTTAAAATCTGTCGGTTACGCGGTAGCTAAGAGTCGAAACACGCGCGTTAATTCTGTGTCAGTCAGGGAGCAATCGATTAAGCTCGTGTGAAGTACTGATGGAATACCCGGATGTGCTCTCGTTTATTGGAATTCATCGAGTACTCACTGGAGACAATTGACTTAATGGGCAGTAAAATAAAATGCATTTCACAGAAGACCCAACACATCAGTCGGGATGATATAAACACCTTTATTTTAGTACCTTTATTTTAATTTAAAATATTTATCTAATATTTAATATTCTTATGTTGCATATGTAACCTTAAGAGAACTTTCAGGGAACATGCCCAAAAGGTTATAAAAAAATGACCTCAAGGGAACAGTCTTGGAACGTTCGTAAAAGGATACAAAAACATAACCTTAATAGAACCTTCAGTCACTCTGGCTAAGGGCATCTGCCAAATGCCGTAAATAAATATACGTTTATACCCAGACCATCGTAACCTTGCGTAATACATATTAAGGTCGATCAATATTGATTTTTCAGGGCCGATATCGATACGGATTATTACTAGCTGATGGGGAAGATAACCGATTTTTGGGGCCGATATGCATTTGCCTTTATGTGCTTTCTTTGCATCCATCTGCAAAGAATTTGGAGATATAATGTCTGCTATTAGAGTAAGGCTGCTCTATTTAAAATGAATGTTACTTTTTAAATGAATAGCAAATGATTCATTATACAATACAAAAAAAAAGCGTGTATACGTTTTACTGATTCATTCACATAACACAGTTGTGGCAAGAATAAGACATTAAAAATAAAGCATCTCATAAAACTTGTATGAGAAGGACAAATCAAACTAATAGAAGCTTTAATATCATTAATACCTTTTGCTTAATAACATAGAGTTTGGTAACACATTTAAGTTAGCAGTAAGAGACCCCACATTGTTGCAAGCCAACATTACATGTAATGTGAGAATCTCATAGGGATGAGTAAGTACTGTAAGATAAAGTAAGATAAGCAACACGGAAGCTCAAATAAGCTACGTCGCAACATTAGCTGTAGCTGCTACATAACGTTATTAACACTTTGTCATTACAAAAATCTGGTCTGTTTTTCTGAATAAACAAGATACACCTTACATAAAACATGCTTGGATGTTGTTTTATTCTTGAATGCATGACACTTCCATAGACTAACGTTATCACCACAACAAGGGCCATTTTTCGGGCATTTTCAGCAGTGTAACTGCAAAACAGAGAGGCTTTTCATTATGGAAATAGCTCACAGGAGCTCCGTGGTGTTCTGTAACTTCAGTGTTCAGTGTGTAGGACGGTAATATTTTAATTTGGGGAAACATCAGCTGCTTTAGCTCCCAATCTCAGCAACAGTCCCCACTCAGCTGAAACTCCTCTCTCCTCTTCTCCTCCTTGGGGCTTCATGCTGCACTCGTGTGTGAGTGTGGTGTGAGTGACAGCAAGGCTTCAGCATTGATTGGCTAATACTCGTGTGACATGGCCAATCAGAGATTGTTGTGGGTGGGACATTAAATGAAGCAGCGGGATGAGAGCAAAGAGCATGGAGGAAGAGCCGGTGAGCATCAAAATCAGACGCCGAAACAGATAATCGGCCCCCAATAATAGGCCAGGCCGACCCCTAATACATATACACATGGTCAAGACTGAGAACACATTCAACACATTCCTTTTCAATGCTGTTACATTTTTATATGTAGAATTGACTATACATCATTGTTGGGGGATCTAATTTCAGTGAAGGTCCCACCCAGGTCCCAGCAGGAAGTTTCAAGTGGCTACATCTGTATGTGACCTGTGATGGGATGGACGGGGTTGTTCCCTGTCTCGTACCCATAGGTTCCGAACAGTTAAGCGGTTTCAGAAAATGGATGGATGGATGGATATTGTTGTCCCTTCAGTTGATTTTATTTACAAAAGTGACTGAGCATAAAACTCCAAAACTAACTTAAAGACTATCTAAAGTTGCTCAGGTTACAAAGCTCCATTTGACTGTGCGAACACATTTGTGGTCACGTTTACAAACACGGCCAATGGCTGTTTCCACTTGAATCCATCTACTCCTCGCAACTTGCCTCACCGTACCTTTTTAAATACGCTTTATTCCAATTTTTTCTTCAAGGAGCTGGGAGGGAGCAAAAATGTGGACTGTCTGGAAGGGAGCTGGGAGGGAGCAAAAAATGTGGGCTGTCTGGCAGGGAGCTGGGAGGGAGCAAAAAATGTGGGCTGTCTGGCAGGGAGCTGGGAGGGAGCAAAAATGTGAACTGTCTGGCCGGGAGCTGGGAGGGAGCACCAATCAGGATCAAGATATATATTTTTTGTTCATGGGTTATGGATTAATTCATTAGTCTCTAATTTATATTCACTGAATATATTCATCAAACATTACCATACTGGCACTATCAGTTCTCCTGCTTTTAAATCTTCTGAGAAATCGAATCTGTAAATGCTTTGCAATAACCAGATAATGAAATCGTGCCGTATGAAATGCAATTATCCTGATTAATTGAATCTCCAGGTCTGCCTACCCATTAGACACTGCCACAGCATTTCTTATACAGTGGCAGATTAACAGCATTAGGGACTTATACATTAACGCTTACTTAAAGTAATTAAAATACATTAAACATACTTAAAAGTTGGACTCATTCATATGCATGAAACCCCAGTGTACATGCTACTTAAGCTTTGTAGCCTTTGCTGGGAAACAGGGGTTATGTTGTTAATTAAAGCGGTCTTTGGCTTGTTTATGTACAGGAACTATTTTAATAGGATCCAGCTTGTGTTTGGAATACAGCAGGTTCATCATTATGCTAAAGGACACCTTTCTGATTAGCTTGTTATGTAACTGCATCACCAACTGCTTTGCACACAGAACGATGCTTTCGCTTTTTGGACATTTTGGTTTGTTTCAAAATTTGCAATAAAGACAGTTTTTTTTTCCCCATTATAGGAAACAACAGAACAAACAATTCTCTGTAATAGGATTTTTTAGCTAGTTGAAAAGCATGCCCACCCTGGTCATGTGAGATGTACAGCCAGCAATCATTAACTCGACAGCAGAACAGGCTGTCTGGAGAAAAGCTGTTTTATAATAATACTTTCACTAAGGGCCATGCTTCATAGAAACTGGTTTGCGTGTGTAACAAATTCCTCAGGAACATATATAGTACAATAATAGCCATGTCAATAAAATAATTCTTTAAAAATGTTACACTCCTATACTATAGTACTGTTGAATTCTCTGATCTGATTGGTCAGATTAATGTTCTGTGCGCACACAGGTAGTACCAGCCAGGCGAATCACAGCAGCAAATAAATGTGCTATTGTAATCTGTAATTCTGACTAAATATGGGTCAATGCATGACAGCTTGTGCATTATGTTTGTAAACACATGTCTGCGAAGGCAGGGAACCTTGTCACAGCGATGGTTCTCTTTCTCCTCCTCTTTCCTTCCCTTCGCATTCAGTGCTTCAGCCACATTACCCGTCTGACAGATTCATGGAACCCATTTCTAGGCCTTGAACCCTCCTTTCATAAAACAAAGGGAAGCAAAATCACTTGGTCAATGACGTATATGGCTTTTGTAAAGAGGGCACCATCCATCCATCCTCTGCACCCACATGTCCCATTCAGGGTCACAGGGGTCCGGAAACTGCAGGCAGAACACAGGGAATAGCATTCACACACGCGTGCACACCTACCGGTAATTTGCTAACTGCTTTTAACTCCAGCATGTTTTTGGACTGTGACGGGAAACAGGAGCACCTGGAGGAATCCCCACAATGACATGGGGAGAGCATGTGACCTCCACACCAATGGAGCCAAAACCCCTGGTCCCAGAGGTGTGAGGCAAGAGTGCTAGACACTGCCACCGTGCCACTCTAAAGGGCACCATCCATAATAGAGGATAATTCCAGTGCCGATACATTTAATTACAGGTTATATTATGCCTGCCATTCAAGGCCTCCATTGCTGATACATTATGACTGACTTAATCCAAATCACTAATAATTTGCAATTTGAAATTTCTTGCTTGTGTATAACAAATGTTTCATTATTGTTTAAAGACATTTAAAAGGGATCATTTCAGGACAACATGTATTAGTATCTCAGAGGATACCATATAAAAGTCTGACTAAAAAAGACTGCGGTGTACAAGTGGAACAATGTAGGAAAGATCAGCTCAAAATGGGTGATTCCACCAACATGTTGGGAAATTAATTATTTGAGTATTAATTAAATAATAAATTACTGGAAGACTTAGCTTCAGAATATGAATGGAATTCATTTATTACAGTATCACTAGTTACCCTGTATTAGAATGCTCGTCCAGCGAACAGATTCACCTGGTATCTCTGTAGCAAAACTCTGCTCTCGGCCATAGAGAGAGTCTTGCGATACTTTACAGCCAGTTTGGGACTCGAAAGCTTCATAGCGTTTTCGTGCCAGTGAAGGGATGCATTATGGTTTGCATGTTCTCCCTGTGTGGTCGTAGGGTTTCCTCCAGGTACTCTGGTTTCCCCCTACAGTCCAAAAGCATGCTGAGGCTAATTCGAGTGACCTAATTTCCCATACGTGTGTATGTGTGAGTGACTGGTGTGTGAGTGTGCCCTGCGATGGGCTGGCCCCCCCTCCTGGGTTGTTCCCCACCCCGTGCCCGTAGCTTCCGGGATAGGCTCCGGACCCCCCGTGACCCAGAAAGATAGGCGGTTTCAGAAAATGGATGGATCGATGGCTGAAGGGACGCATTATGAGCACTCAATTTAAATTAACCGCACGCGATGGGTATTCCATTAGGATGCAGTATGCGCGGTTGTGTTATACATTTCCAGATATTGACACTTTTACATAAGCCACATTATCAATTTATACAGCACATCTTGATCCTAGGTTCGTTTAGGAGTTGCCATTACTCGCCTAGAATGACAGTCAATGGAACATTTGTAAATTGCAACTTGTGGTTAACTTGGCTTATTACAATAATTTAACATCAGGGTTTAACAACATAGATATTGATTCATTCGAGGTAAAAAGTAAAGGACAAAGAAAAAGGTGCCAATGGCTAATTTATGAGATCAGATCCCTGATCCTAATTTAGTTCCCTCCCATTGTTACAATGTATCCCTGCAATGCTGTACCAGAGCAGTCGTTATGGAAGGTAGCTGGACAAATCAGACCGCTTGATCTAGTCATGGTCAGGACCCAGCCTATCGCCTGCTGTTCTTAACATGAATGCTCCCAGCACTTTTCTGTAAAGTTCCTGCAAAGTTCCTGTAAAGCATTTGCACAACTCACAGCTGAACCTGCACCACATGCTTTTTTACCACCATGTGTCACGCAACAAGAGCAGCTGGAAGCCCGTCGTCGTGACCCAGCTCATCCATCTCGTTAAGGAAGCATCTTTCAAAAACACTCAGCGTTTTGGCAGCAAAATAATATTCCTCAAGATTTTTAAGGTCGGAGTTGCATAATACATTACACAACATGCCAGGCTTCATTACCGATGCCTTTGTCCACACTGTGCTAAACTGTCTCCACGTAATAACTCATTCTGCTAAGGAAAACACAGTCTTCTGTTGCAGAATTATAACTAAGAAGTGAATCCCCGTATGAGGATGAGAATGACATGTTTGTGAGTGATTTTTGTCATCTTGTGTCTTCATTAATTCCCCGGTAATGTTCAGTTTACATGCAACCCCCCATCTTCCGTGACTGCTTATTTAGTGATGTGTCAGGCTGAGCCTGGAGTCTGCACTGGGGGGCACAGGGCAGAGGGTGCCCTGGACGGGCCATTTCCTCACCATATGTGAGAGGAAACCTGCAGAAACACGCAAAGAACATGCACATGACCATGTGTCAGTTGAAAGATCCTGGAAAAAGTTGTTGTTCATCAGCAGTTTTCTTTCTGCGAGAAACATAATGCTAATGAATTGTATGAGTCTGGCTTTAGACCAAACCATAGCACAGAGACAGCCTTAGTCAAAGTGATGAATGATAGACTTTGGATAGTGGCTATATGTCTTTGTTGGTGTTACTAGATCTAGCTGCAGCATTTGATGCTGTGGACCGTAATATCCTCTTGGACCGACTAGAATCTATGGTTGGCATTAAGGGGACAGCTCTCTCTTGGTTTCGCTCCTATTTAACTGATTGTTATCAGTTTGATCATGTGATCACTAAATCTTCCAAGTTGACTAAAATCAGATATGGTGTCCCACAGGGATCATTGCTGGGCCCATTATTGTTCACCTTGGTGACATTATTAGAATTAATGGTGATCCGTTTCCATTGTTATGCTGATGATACACAGTTATATATATATATATATATATATGTTAAACCAGATGATGCATCCCAGCTTTCTGGGTTAAAATACTGTCTTCTAGGCATCCAATGTTGGATGGCTGATAATTTCCTTGTTAAATACAGAAAAAAACAGAAGTACTGCTAAGGCTGCTCGCAATACGTTTGGAAAAGCTCAGCCTTGCTGGTCTTCCTGCTCAGCTTAACTCAATAAGAAGTATTACCAGAACTGCATTGAACCATTTACGGAACATGGCCAAGCTTCGGAAGATGCTCTCCTTTCATGATGCAGAAAAAGTAATACATGCCTTTATAACTTCCAGGCTGGCCTGCTGTAATGCTCTCATTTCTAACTGTCCATCTAGATCCTTGATTAAACTTCAGCTGGTACAGAATGCAGTAGGCAGAGTTCTTACAAAAACTAAACAATTTGATCATATTAACCCTGTTCTTTGATCCCTTCACTGGCTTCCAGTTAAATCTCGGATTGATTACAAAATACTGCTATTATCTTATAAAGCACTGAATGGCCTTGCACCAGAATACCTTTGAAATCTACATGTCTCTTACAACCCTCCTTGCCTGCTTTGATCTCAAGGAACATGTTATCTATTAGTACCTAGAGTAGAATGATCTACGGCATGCTGCAGAGCATTCCCTTACAGAGCACCCAAGCTGTGGAATACACTCCCAGAGGTTCACTCTTAATATTCAAGTCTAGACTAAAAACACACTTGTATAGCCTAGCTTTTAGGGACTCTAGTTCTAGCTCTAGTTAATTAACTGCTCACTCCCCATAAAGTGTGAGGTGTAGAGCTGGGTGGGGATCAGTGTCATTAGCTTTGGATGAACTGAACTGTCAGTGCTCCAGCTTCACACTCACTTGTGCATTTGGAGTGCTGACATTCAGAGACTCCCCATGCCTGTGTTCAGGGACTCCCCATGCCCTCCTACTTCTGCTGCCATAGCCCTATCTGCCGGAGCTTATACCATACATTGCACTTACCTATCTGCTTCTAGTCTCCCCTACTATGGCTCATGCACTTTTTATTTTTTACTTTCCCGACCCCTACTGGGATGTGCTGCCTGGAGAGGAAAATATCAAGACATTCTGCCTACCCTGCAGCCTGCGATGCCTCTGCTACCTGTGATGTCCTTCCGGCCTGCCCACCCTTTGTTCCTGTGATGTCTCTCCTTTTTTCTCTGTTGCTATACCACTGTTCATCCTACCATCGGAAACAGCACCAGCACCCGCCTGCCATCACCTGCCTGGCCCTCACACTGAGACTCAAACATTAAAAATTGCACTGTGCAAATTAAAACTTTGTCATCCAGTTCATTTGATCTCCTCTCCTCCATCCGGTTCATTTGATCTGCTCTGCCGGCTCTGGTTAGAGTTACGGCTTCCTCTGCCGGCCCCTGGAGGATGGGCTCCCCCTTTGAGTCTGGTTAGGGTTAGGGCTTCCTCTGTCGGTCCCTGGAGGATGGGCTCCTCCTTTGAGTCTGGTTAGGGTTAGGGCTTCCTCTGCTAGCCCCTGGAGGATGGGCTCCCCCTTAGGGTTAGGGTTAGGGCTTCCTCTGCCGGCCCCTGGAGGATGGGCTCCCCCTTTGGCTCTGGTTAGGGTTAGGGC
>JAODKM010000126.1:25123301-25136528 GCA_026780845.1 Petrocephalus sullivani
AGGCAGGGGACACCCTGGACGAGATGCCAGTCCATCACAGGGCACAAGGCAGGGGACACCCTGGACGAGATGCCAGTCCATCACAGGGCACAAGGCAGGGCAATTCTAATTACTGTAAAACTTGAAACCAGAGAGCCTGAAGGCAATGGGCCTAGTGGTACTAAGACTCACACTGAATCAAATGTAAGATACACACGTTTTGTATATTATTTGTCTCTTGTTATGTCCACAAGTGAGACAACAAAATAATAAAGTATTTACAAACAAGTAATAATGTAAAATGTAGCTGCATTTATATCAGGGTTAATCCACCACTCTGGGAACACATAAGAGAACACATACTGTAACCACAACCAGGCAGCGACTGACCATGCACGGTAGTCCCACCCAGCAGGAAATCTGGAACAGTGAAAACATAACTCTCAGTGTGAGATTTACCTCTGTGCTATTTGTTAAAGTGAGTGAAATCCATGGCAAAGTGAGGGTTTTTATCTCTACCCACTGGAGGACTGTGGGCTTAGCACTGCCCAACCTGAAAACAAGCGAAACAGGAGTCAAAAAATATCAGTGGGATTCAGGCCATCAAACATTTTTTCCTGTTAATATAAAAACTCCATCTTGGATCCCCATCTTACTTTACAGTGCTGACACACAAATAATAATAATAATTACATGCATAATAAACCAAATTTTTAAGTTCACAGACCAGCCACTATAAAACTCCATAGTCCAATGATTTGATATAGATTGTTTGAACTCTTTTACTGTTACTGGCCACTGTCTGGGGAAACAGATTTGCAAAATGATGTTCAGTAACTACACAAAAGGTTATATTTGCTTAAGCGATAACACAATTTTACAACTCTGCAGCAGAAATTGCCAGTTACGCATCACACACCTAGTAATTTGAAAGAATGACTAGACCACCCCATGGCGATGACTTCTGCAGATGCAGGCATAAAACAGTGCGCCGTCAAGGAGTCTTTGGATGCACACTTGTTTTGTCGTTTCATAACCGTTTCATAACCATAACGGCATTCATTCCCGAAAAATAAGGACAATGATGGACTGCTATGTTATTCCTTTAATGTCCCTAAACAAAAGCATAAATAATAACAATTTGGTTTGGATAACCCAGCTGCACATCGCAGTTACAAAGACATTAAATCCACCCAACCACCATACTCAGTCATCCAGTACAGGGTCCCAGCGGGCCCACAGGCAAACCCATAAAACAGAGGGCACCCCCGCCATGCCAGTCCATCACAAGGCACACAATATAGGGTCATCAAGTCACCAAAATATGTGTTTTTTTACCTCACAGAAGGAAACCTATGAATCAACAGGGAGGGCCCACGAACTGCAAACACATAAGGCCTAAAGCAGAATCCAAGCCCCTTTCCAAATGACAAATAAAATCAGTCCTGTGAAATTCAGAGCCTTTATCTCACCATTTAATGAATACCTGACACTGAACTTGTAGGTAAATGCTGAATTATTTTCACTATAATTAATGTATATGGTGGTGTTTCAGTTACAATCAGCTCCAATCTGAATATGTCTGAAAGCAACCATCGTCTTCAAGGACAGCACATACTGTGCTCTGTTAAATATTACAAACAAGTGAAAATGATTAATTGGCACCAATGAGCATCCACTGCACTTACCCCCTATGTGACATGGCAGCAAAGAGCTAATTCAGCCCCTAGGGAGCAGTGCATTGGTCAGCATACCTCAGTGGTTGGGGACTCAAACCAGCAACCTATAGACCACAAGTGCGTGTCCACAACCGTTAGGCCATCACTACCCACAACAGACAAGAAAAGAACAGCAGTCTTTTCCAGTTCTGCTAAACCATTAGTCCACGTTATAATACGGACCAGGTATATTTAAATCGGGTATATTTCAAATTGACTATTTGCCATCTTGATGTCAATCATTGCTGCATAACTGTCACAGTGCTGCATGCAGCCCGCTTAATGGCATTGTGTAATCATAGTAACACACTGAGGTATATCAAGCCAAACGGTGATAGCGATTTGTCACTGTCTCACGCATGATAATCTCACATTGTAACAGGCAATGGAGGTCTCTCTTAAATAACGATTAATGCAACAAACATCTGCAGTCATCCTTAGACAGCTGACAGTCTTGCCGTTGCCGGGACGTATGAGTGAGCACTGTCAGCTTTCGAACTGCATCTCTGAGGCACGGCAGGCCTGAAATGCTAATGCTGAGGATATGTGACGTACGCGATTGCTCTTGAGGGACAGGAAACACCTCAACGCCCACACACCGACAAAACGCCACAGGCCACCGAGTCCTTCCTGATTAACCTTAAGGACCTGAAGTAAACAGGGACATGCTGACAGAAACAGCCATTACGCAATTGCGGTCGCTGTTTTCCTCTCTGTATAATGCCAACGGACACCAGTAGCTGTCCAAGATGGTGACAAAATGATGTTGGGAATGAGACGCCGGTCCATCGCAGTGCATGCACTCATATAGGCACACGCTATGGGCAATTTAGGGACGTCAGTTCAGTAGAACACATGCTTTTGGACTGTGGGGGGAAACTGGAGGAAATGATCTTTTGTTACTTCTGAGGGGGCGCAGCCAATCACAGAAAGCAGAAGGCTCATACAGCTGCATGGTTACCAGCTTTCATTGGTCTAGCAGCCATTCTGTGTTTGGTTCTAGGATTTCACTAGCTCCTTAGCATTAGGATTTAGTAGCAAAGAATTAAGAATGAGCAAAATAAAGAACACCGGGGCAATTATACCCCCCTGAGGTGTCTCAGCAAGCAAAGTACCAACCAATCCTTCTCATGATTTATCCATCGTTTGTCTCCAGCTATGTTTTTGTGGAGCAGAGTCACTTCCGGAAAAGTTCCCATACAAGTCACGAGAGCCAGGGGAAGGTGGGAATGGACGACGCCGCAGGCCCAGCGCCATGGCAACCGGCGGGAGATGGCACGCATCCGTGCTCCACCGCGGCGACCAGACACAGTAGCGGTTTCCCTTCTCCATTCCAGCTCGAGCTGAACTCCTCATGCTGCATTTGGGGGAGAGCTACGGATCGGGCGCAGGGGCATGTCTTTCCTATTTCCACCTAATCTACACCGGAGAGCAGAACCAGACACCCAGCCTCCCACACATAATCACAGCTGACATAATTTGGCATGGGGAGGGTCAGAGATTGCCCCTGCCCGGCACTTAACGCTTTCTCAGATGCTGCCAGAGCTCAGCTCGGAGAAAGTACAGCTGAACTTAAAAGTCGCGTTGCCAAAGATCACTCCCCCGTTATCTCCGTGCCCGTCATCGGAAGCTCACGCAGGGCCTCTGTGCCTGAGTCTCCAGCATCACAGGCCCGGCACAGCGCATGTCGCTGCCACAGGCCTGCACGCCTGTTTGCGTGGGGGCTGCGTCGGCCGCGCCACAGTGCCGGCAGCCACTGACGTCAGCGCTGCTGCGTCACCCATCAGAGGGACGGGGGGGCTCCAGCCTCTCCACTGCTCCGCAGATCGCTGACTGGGAGATGCTGGCGCCAGTGAGCGACAGGTAAACAGCATGGCATTGACAGGCTATTTTCTCTTACACTCAGTGTGAAGGTTTTGTTCATAATTCCCCGTTTAGTATTCAAAGCACATCAGAAGTTCAGCAGATGCAGGACGACCGAACGAACAATGAACAATAACGCAAAGAGTCAGGTGGCCTTCAGTCTTGTCAACACACAGTTGCGGTTTTTCAGTGCGACAGTCAAATTAGCTCCTGCTTTCCCTGAAGTCCTTGTACTTTTTGTCACAGTGTAAGAAAAAGGCCTGTGTGGGGCATCTGCAAATTTGTTTCGCCTATTTTTCTCCCCAGGACTCGACAGATAAGGGGCCTGACATAGTGTCTGTAATTAGCCGGGCTTTCTGAACCGTAGAGGACGAGAAGACGTAGTAATTACAGAAGACGAGTGTTTTATCGGAGCTCCGCTGTCCAGCAGGATCTGTGAGGCTACTTGGGAACTGTTCTTAAAACACATGCCTATGGATATGTGTGTCTCTTTCTGTCTGCAAATATTGAAACAAACAATTTAGGAACTGATCAATCTGAATGGCTAATGCTAATGCTAATCTTTCCAGTCACAGAAGTAATGGGTGATTCTGCGCATGTGCAACATCTTATAGAGATAATGCTCCTCACTCTGTCAATAATCTTGCACTTCAAGACACAGAATGTTTGTATTAGTATGGACGCAACTTACTGACACACCGCCAAGCAGAGAGTAATCCATTACCTACAGTACCTGCTTATTAATAATAAATATTAATAGTCAACTATGTGTGTAACTGGTCTTAATTTATTCCTTCATTAATTTTGCTTTTCCCTTTTACAAAGACTTGTTTACCCCTGGGGAATTTCAGTCATCCAGTCATCCAAAGTGATCATTAAAATTCATTGCTAAGCAAAATCTAATGTAGTAAATTATCTGGACACATAAACAATTAGCTTCATACTGTTTTTCATTGTAGTTATTTTATAAAACCGCAGGCTAATTAGAAGGCCATGCTATTATTTATGACCAAATTTCTGCTGTGTCAAACTGGATGTGATTTATTTAGTTTTTTTTTTTGCACAAGCCATTTGTACTTAAATTACTTCCTCACCAAACACTCCTCTACAGATAAATCAATACAGCTTAGGGCGGAGTGGAGGGTTCTCATTAAAGGAAAGTGCTCTACTTGTATAGAGTTAATGGAGATGGCTTGCAGCTGCGACAGGCTGTAGAGCTGTGTGTTCGGAGAATTCAAGGTCTACAGCCAGATAGCTCATAAAGGATCTACGCCCTCACATTAAACAAGATGCAATTGCAGATTGCCGTCCAGGAGATGTACATGTAGGAAGCTGCACAAATGAGAGTGTTCGTGAAACATCTCTTTGCACATCCTGCTATACACCATGGTATACACCATTTTTACAGACGTCTTTGCATGTCTCCTGCCAGGGCATAGCATCATTTCCATTTACCTGTCATATGTATGTTAGCACGGAGTCAACATTACAATGATCTGCACTGATACCATGCACATTTTCGTAAATTACGTTAAATTGGTCTTTTGGTGGATTTACTTCAAAGTATTTTTGTCTTTTACTTTTTCCCAGAAATGATCATATTATAAACAAATTGTTTTTTCTTCAAAATAATGTTTTACCCGGCAGCCATATGCTTCATAATAAAATGTATGCTAACTCACAGCATATGCGGACCGCATTTTAAACTCCATTCGTTAAAATGCTTGGAAATTAAAGATTCCATCAATCTTCTAGCCACATTTCCTGGTCAGGGTCAGTGGGGCCAGGAGCCAATCCCAGCAGCACAGGAGACAAGGCCAGAGCCTGGATGGATGGCTGTACAATTCTTCCACCTGACAAAATGACAAATTGCCCAAGGCGTGAGATGCAGTCAGTCAGTGACACCACCGCCATCTTAAGCCAACTATTAGTACACTTGTAGAACATTTGTGATTTTTGTGGTTTTTCAGGTCTGCATGCAGTGTGCTGATGTAACATCCCTGGGGGTCCCAACACTTTTCATGTTGACATTTTACCATCTAAAAAGTAATCTTCCTTCATTATTAATTCATCAGAGGGACCCTTTGTGGACATTGGAAGGGCTCAGGCGTCCTTTCAGGTGTCCTTGGGAGGTGACTTGAAGCTTGGACTAAAAACATTTTGAGACAAGTGAGTAGGACCTGGCCCAGAAGCGGCATGCTGGTGATGGTGTGCTGTGTGCTCGCTTAGACAGCCTTCAGAAGGTGTTCTTCTGGTGCTCCACACTGACAGCTGCTGGGAACAGAAGCAATCTCCTGGGATGCATGTGAATTATTAAATGTCAGATGTTATGGTGAGGTGAATGAAAGGGTCCTAAAGATCACAGGCACCTAAAGCTCAGTCTGGGCTAAGATATTCCTGGATGGATTGGTGGTTTTACTGATGGCTAGGGAGAGTGATCTGTGATCTCATCACACTGGCTGGACTGTTTGCATTTACTGGATTAAATGTCAAATGTCATTGTACAATGTGAAACATGTAGCTGGTTATAAATAATATTTGTATAGTTATGAGAAAACACTGCTTAAATGCATATCTACTAATGCATTTTTTACCTTATCTGTCATTATGCATCAGTATTGGCATCATTCAGGCAGGTATAATTTAATTAATATGCTTCTTTATACAATGACATGCCAATAAAGACATATGTTGTTATGACAACAGCATTGCAGTCAATACTTCATTTCGACTTAATTTCAGACATTCCTGTTTTTTTCCTGTGGGTGCCATCTCCGTTGTGACAGACAGGCCTTTAAAACACCTGATGAGATCTTAGTTTATTCTTTAAGGTACCCCAACACTAACAACACATACAACAACGATTTATTTGGGATAAGGCATCTTTTCGGCTTTAAAGTGTTGCTCTAAACTTAAATAAAATGTATTATTATTATTATTTATATAGCGCTTTTACATTAACTCAAAGATGCTTACTTAAAGATCATAAAAAGATCTTTTAGTAACACTTCCTATGAAGCCCGTATTCATAAAACCTAATAACTGTTCTATATATATATTAATTCTATAATTCTTTGTCACACATTCATAAAGTATTATAAACACGGCTATAAGTATTTAATTATTTAGAAGATCTCATCTATAATACACTACAAAGCATCCTTAATGTTTATACCGGCCATTATAATGCATTATGAAGGTATCTATAATGCATTATGAAGGAATCTATAGTGCATTATAGATGAGACCTTTATAAAGAATTCATAATGCATAATACATATGGCTATAATGTGTTATGCCTTCTAATAAATATTTATAGCCCTGTCTATAATGCTGTATGAATGCTTTATTATGTTATAAATGTGCCTATAAATTACTAGAAACACGGCCTTAAGTAAAGTGTTACCGATCCTTTTCTTTAACGCAGCAGAGAAGCAGCCGCTTGACAAACATAAACATGGCTAGCTCTTCAGTTTTTTCCCCCCATTGTTTTCCAGACTGGTGTGTCCAAGAGGGCTGTTTCGGTATGCTTCCCTGTCACACGCCCAGTGCCTTTCCCTCCCCCTTCTTCATATCACAAGTTACTTTCCTGCTGTTGCCACGGACACAGTTTCCCTATTAGCAGTTAGCAAGCAAGTGGCAGTCAAACAGGGCGGCTTTATAGGGCATCCGCGCCAGTGTATTTCCTCCTTCGGCCGGATGGTTCGTAAATAATATGTGCGCATTCAGTAACTTAAAAAGAGCAAGTTAAGGATTAGTCATTTACTGCAAACAGGGGGGTCTGGAGAAATCACGTCAAACTTTTTGGACAAGCATAGCAAAGCGAAAAGATGTGAGAAGCGCGAGATCTCTGCGAGACATCGTGTGTGCGGCCGCCGTAAACACGCCCGGCGTTCTACAAACCGCCGCAGTGCCTATATTTTATTCATTTATGAGTTTACTAACCTTTTTGTGTGACGTCTGCTGGCTTCTGCAAAACTTCCCGGAAACTTCCCATGCGATTTGTTCGGCTCCACGATATAGAAACTGAGATGGGGAAAGTCGTGGCGCAGAATTTGTTGACTGTAGGCGCTATCACCAAAATTATCAGTGATCAGCATTCAGGAACCATTTGTTTGGCCAACTGCAATAAACACTTTGAATTGCTTATATATTCCGCCACGGCAAACAGACAACTAAAAGCATACAACTGAATAAATGTTAAGTAGACCACAAACAGTAAGGCTGTTTTCATGTACCTCTGTACCATATTGGAGACTTTGCTCTTTCTCAATTGCATGCTTTAGGATTCAGACATTAATCATGAATTGTAATGAGAGATTGATTGGCCATTTGTCAAAGTAATTGATGGTGCAGCGGGGAGGAATTATGCCGTAATTCATGATAAATCCAAAGATGTGCAAGCTTGAAGGACATGACCTCTGAACAAATTCCACTAGTAAAAACATCGAATAGATACCAGAGATGGCCATCTGTGTCACTCATTATAGACTGCAGGTTAGGGAAGGCTTCCAAAGGCATGTAGCCTATTCAATTTAATAATATTTCACATAATGACCAAAAATGAGTTATTCCCAAAATGCACGCAGCGCAGTAAAAGGTCAGCCTGATTTAATATGATTAAGCTGCAGGGATTTTATTGCCTGATGTTAATTTGTTATGCATAGAACAAAAACATCAACCAGCCTTTCTTGAGTCTAAGTAACAGAGGACCAGATGGGCAAAGCATGAAAAACCGTTTTATTGGAATGTTCCTAGCTGGTGCCCTGTAAGAGCACATTGTTTTGTGAAGTCTGCAAAGTTCAATATTTTGATAAAAAAAAAATCATATAAAAAACAGTGAAATCCATTTTTGATGAGCAATGTTCCCTGACCCACACATGACCGCAGCTCCATGCAGGCCTCTCAGAGCGTCACTCCCAAACCCAGTGTTTCGCAATCCAGTCCTCGGGAAGCCACAGTCAGTCCATGTTTTTGTTCCCTCCAAGCTACCTGCCAGTGCACATTTTTGCTTTCTCCCAATTCCTGGAGCAGAAAGCGTGGCCTGTCTGTGGGTCCCTGAGGACCGGATTGGGAAACACCGCCCTAACCCATTTGCACCTGATGGGGGGGCTAACGCCCAAACTTTCCTGGGCAAAACAGCAAATGTTCCAGTAACTCCCTGCTCAGTCTGAGAGCTTCCAATTAGTTGCTGGCACAGAGTTCAATCTTCACCTACGTTCACAGCGATGGTGTGTGTGTGTGTGTGTGCGGGGTGGGGGGCTTCATCTCTTGATACTGGAACAAAAATAAGTAAAAAAAAAACAATGACTCAGTTCAGTGTGGCTGTTAACCGGAGTGTGTTCAATTTCTAGTCGAGTCAAGCAAAGCTAGGGGCACATTGTCATGCAAGTTTAAGTAGCCAAACACATTTTCAACACTTCAGCGAGCATTCTGTAGAGAAAACAGAAATACATTAAGTCAATGGTTCTCAAATATGTTGGACCAAGTGGCACTTTAGATCAAATCAAGCCAATGGTGTAAACAAATCACGCACACACCAAAAAACCGACACTTACCATTTGGGGGTCAGACAGCTTGGCGTGGCAAAGCTTTGAAATGTCAGGGGGGAGTGCAATATGCTTTAAGTATGGCTCTACTTCAGCATTGTATAATCCCTCTCTGTCTCAATGGCTCTGGTCCATCCGAGCTGCTGCCTCCTTGCAGCCATGACCAAAGACCTGATTTCCACCAGCTGTAGTAACATATTGATTATAATACTGACGCGCTTAACTTAACCAATTACCTGTTTAGCAGCTGTGTAGACTTAGGGCCAGCTCTCCGGCCAGTCCCGTTCCTACTACTAGGTTGTTAAGTAAATTGGTCGATATACCTTTTTATAATTATTCATAGTTATGTTTAAAACACTTGAATTATATGAATGAATTATAATGTGTTATGAATGTGTTCATAGTTTCTTATAGACGGTGCATTTATAAAAAATGCTTATTTATTTAGCTGACACATCAAAAACGAAGTAAAATTGTGAAAGCAGGGCCAGACAGTCCCGGGAGTATTGGGGTAAATGACCTTGCTCAGGAGCCCAGTGGTGACATCATTCTGCTGACCGAGGGATTTGAACCAACAACCTTCCAATCATCAGTTCTAAGCTAACTCACAGAGTCACACACTGCCCCATGTATTGTATATGTTCCTCACATACAGCTGGTACTTTTTCTTTTTTCCAGCATGGAGTTCACATCTCCAGTGCACAGCTCTCAAGCCCCAGCTTGTGTCTTGTGGGAAAGAATCTTTCTTCTACAGGCATTTTGACAGGTTAGAAATTCCTCAGCTGCCAACCTTTAGTCTGAAATGCCGCATTGGAAACGAGGAAAATGATTTAATTTTCTTCTTAAATAATCTCACACAAGTCCAGCATTTTACATGAACTCTATCGACCTGCATAAAAAATTCGTCAAATGTAAATTATGGGATAAAACCTGTTTAGCAAACGAGAATGCATCTTCTGAGAGCAAGACTAAAACTAACATTATTTTTTTTTCTAAATTGGGTTTGATTAACAAAAAGTTCAAAAGAAAACCCAGAGTTGTACCAAACACACAAACCCTACAAAAGCTGAACACTCACTCAAATAAACACATGCAGGCAAACAGTAATATAAGCTCTTACACACACAACAGATAACGGAAGGAATAAAGCTCGCATGCACCAAAGTGGGCTTATCTCTGTGCCGTGCTTCTCAACACAGTCCACCTCGACTCCCAGGCAGCTCCCTGCACACCTATACCAGGTATTTGATCGTGATTGGCTGGGAGCTGGAAGGTAGCACAAATGTGGACTGTCTGGAGGCCCCCGAAGGTCCCCAGGAACTGGGACGAGAAGCTCAGTCTCAGGGTCTTTTTAGACTGCCACCTGACTCGACATTCTCCTCATTCTGCCCTCACCATTCGTGAGAGTCGCTCCTCAGTGAAGGGGACCACAATAAAATAACTATGGCAGGATAGAGCCTTTCATTTAATATGCATATGCACATGACAACGGTTGCTATCAGATCTCTGCAAATATGGGGGAAAAAAAGTCTGACAAATGGTGCCTGACATTTAGATGCTTGAAAGGGATTTGGGAGGCTGGTGTTCAGTCAAGGATTTGACAGCTTCTCTTCAGTCATACCAGTGCCCACAAGTTTAACACAAGGACGGGCAAGAAAACAGGAGAGGAATATTTACTTTCCTTAGAAAGAGCAAAATAGACCAAAATAGACTTCCAGCTACTGCTGTAGGGGCACTAGGCAGGAGCTCCTTTGAGTGTACTCCATGCTTAAAGGCTCTCTCACCAGAATTAACAGTAAGGATATAGGTAGCATTCAGTGTTAGCACACTTCTCAGACACATAAAGCAAGACAAAGTTCTGCTATTCTTTATACTAACAAACTATCCAATAGTTTCAAAGTGGCACAGGTATGTGGCTAACAAAATAACGTGTGTATACGTCAAAAATATTTACGCCAGTTAGTGGCAGTTGATTTCCAAGCCTATTGTGCCAGCCAATCACCGTCAGAAGAACATATGAACCTGGAGAATGCTGAGGGAAGCAGATGAAGGGTTCCTGTAGCGCAGTGTTTCCCAGTCCGGTCCTTGGGGACTGATAGTCAGTCCACGTTTTTGCTCCCTCCAGCTCCCAAATGTGGACTGTCAGGCAGGGAGCTCAGAGGGAGCAAAAAATTGAACGACTGTGGGTCCCTGAGGAATTAATTGGGAAACACTGCTGTAGAGTGTAAATTGGTGCAGGCAGCATTGATAATGGTAGAAAGTTTCATATCTGGCATTAAATGTATACCCAGAAGCTCTCAGAAAGCCAATTACACTCTAGGGAAGATTCTCACCACCTGCCCAACATATCAAGTATGTAAGTGTGCTGTTACCTTGCACCTCTTTATTGTAATACATCAGTCACTGTAGGTATTTAGGACAATAGGAGGGTATGACTTAATAAAGATCTGTTTTGCATTGTTAGTGAATGACAGATAAATATGTAATTGCATTCAGGAGAAGTAATCTTCAAGATTGATGTGCATCTATTCACCTCCCGGTGCAAGTAACAACATGAATGTGCTTGGCATGACATTGCTGTTATATTTGTTCTGAAGGGTGGGTTTCAAACATAGACAGTTCATGGTAACCCTGCTCTATGGGATTCAAACACAAACACAGCTCACAGTAATCCTGCTCTCTGGGATTCAAACACATAGACAGCTCACAATAATCGTGCTTCCTGGATTCAAACACATAAACAGCTCACAGTAATCCCACTCTCTGGGATTCAAACACATAGACAACTCACAATACTCCTGCTCCCTGGATTCAAACACATAAACAGCTCACAGTAATCCCACTCTCTGGGATTCAAACACATAGATAGCTCACATTAATCCTGCCCTCTGCGATTCAAGCACATAGACAGCTCACAGTAATCCCACTCTCTGGGATTCAAACACATATACAGCTCACATTAATCCTGCCCTCGGGGTTCAAGCACATAGACAGCTCACAGTAATCTCACTCTCTGAGATTCAAACACACAGACAGCTCACAGTAATCCTGCTCTCTGGGTGTGAAACACAGAGCCAGCTCATGGTAATCCCGCTTTCTGTGTTTCAAACACATAGATAGCTCATAGTAATCCCACTCTCTGGGATTCAAACACATAGACAGCTCAGAGTAATCCCGCTCTCTGGGATTCAAACACATAGCCAGCTCATGTTAATCCTGCTTTCTGTGTCTCAAGCACATAGACAGCTCATGGTACTCCGGCTTTCTGGGTTTCAAACACATAGACAGCTCATAATAATCCCGCTCTATGGAATTCAAACACATAGACAGCTCACAGTAATCCCATTCTCTGGGATTCAAACACATAGACAGCCAACCCTGCTCTCGTTTCAAACACATAGCCATTTTATGGTAATCCCACTATCTGGGATTCAAACACATAGACAGCTCACAGTACTCCCACTCTCTGGAATTCAAACACATAGACAGCTCACAGTAACCCTGCTCTCTGAGATTCACACACATAGACAGCTCACAGTAATCCTGTCCTTTGGGTTTCAAATACATAGCCAGCTCGTGGTAATCCCTTTTTCAGGGCTTCAAATACATAGACAGCTCAGGTTAATGCTGCTCTCTGAGTTTCAAATGTTTCTGCAATTGCTACTTTTCAGAGTTTTTAAACAGTCATAAAAAGGGTACAGGTACAGAAGGTACATTTACCCAGACTTCAACTAGGCTACAATTGGCATACCCTTTAGAGTACAGCCCCATTGACAAGTAACTGTACCCTCAAAAGTACAAACTGGTCCTTTTTACTGACAGTGTAGAGGCCCTTTCAATATAAACCTCATCTTCTGAGCGTGACTGACAGTAATCATGGAGCAAAGTATTACGGGGACTACTAAATATCCAGAGTAATGGTAAGTTAATGCTAAACAAGACTGGTCGCTTTAGGCCTAAAAGGTACGACATGGCCTACTGAGTCTGATGGAGTACTGAGTGGGGGGGGGGGGGGGGGGGGGTCCGGGGGCTTGTTTTTTTATATTCAGCGGGAATTTAATACAAAGCGATGACCAGGGACAGGGTTCCGGCATTTAAAAGGAAAACTTCATAGACAA
>JAODKM010000126.1:25154038-25165802 GCA_026780845.1 Petrocephalus sullivani
ATTGTTTTCAACCCCCCCCATGGAAAGGCCCCCGGGCCAACCTTTTCAAAGGGCGTTAAAAAAAAATAAAATGAACCGAACCCCCCCCCCCCCCCTTTAAAGATATAAAACGAACATTTTGTAATTTGCAAAACTACTGCTTATCCAGACTTGCAGTTATTGAACTTAGAGATGTTTTAGTCAGTGAAAGCAGACAAGGGCTCTTGTTTATGGGAGGCAAACTGGACGCTTTCACTCGTTTTCTTAACCAATAACAAAAGGTCAGATTAATGCGTCGTTATCACATGAATAGTGCTAAAGGGGAGGGCAATGAGGGGACTGATCCTTGACTCAGGTCACTCGAAGGGTGTTTTCCACGTTTCTAGGTAAGTTTTTGTAAAAACAGTCCAGCGAGATTTCCGTTTTATCCCTCGGTGAGGAATCTTGCTAAGAGGCCAAGGCGTCTTAGGACATGAACCAACAACTCGCTGGGTTACAACACTGTGTCCCCCGATGATGCCCAAATCAAAACACTGCAGAAATATTTGTCACGTTTTAAAACCCACCCTCAGAATCCAGACAGACGGTATGATGCTGCCCCCCAGAGAAGCCAACCCAGGAGGTTGTGGAGTTCTTGAAGGCCGTGAGCTTTATGGGAGCGAAGCAGGTGGTGGTGCCTGAGGTCCCTACAGGGATGACAAGGTCAGAGCACTGAAGTGACCCTGAGAATCTCACAGAAAACAACAGGCTACTGGCGAAGTCTCGGTCGTAATTAATCTGCCTAACATCACATCACAAGAACCAAATACCAACTGCCTACCTAGCAACCGGTATTACAAATATTTGCTCAAAGGCAAAGCTTCAAATGCTGATATCTGCCATAAAAATAAAGTTCTTTTTTAAGTTTTTTGATCAAACTTAGACACGGAAAGGTTGACCGTAATGAATCGTGGGAAGCAGGAAATGGGTCACTGAACAAACAACCAACACAATACTGAGCTATTAAATGATTAGATCAGTCAGCAATCTCTCACCTACTGTTTCCCCCACAAATTTTGTGTCAATGAAAGTTGGGTGAGGTCAACAAGATACTCAAATCTCCAATAAAAACATCAGTCAGCCCTGTGCAAGGTGGATTTCACCACCTTATACTAGTGCTGCTTGACGTTTGGCAAGTAAGACCAAAACGAAACTACAAATCAAACTCACCTAGCTGGTGGTAGTTGGAGAGTCCAAAGCCATAGACGTGGCCCTCCTTGGACACTGCGAACGTGAAGTAGGCACCACAGAAGACGTCGGAGAAACGGACCTTCCCTCTCGACCGAACCGGGATCATCTGCGGCACCAGAAGTCGCTCTGAGGCCAGATGTGAAGAGACAGTGCCAAAAAAAAAAAATTTATAAAAATATACGGCAGCAAAATTCAGCACGGAGGTAATATTGTTCATAAAGACCTTTCGCCAAAGCCGACCAGTGCATAACTAAATATTAAGATAAATTAACGATAAATGATTCACGGAAGTCTGACTAAACCACTTCAGGAACCTAATGGTATTCTTCAGGTAAATTTAGGAGCTTATTAATGCTGCTCTCTCATGGTACCAGCAGGGGACCACAAATCCCTCATCACCAAGCTTCTTGCTGTTTAATAAGGGGGGCTGCAGTGTCTCACCCAGGCCCTTCCGGCCCCCTCTGTTGGCAAAGCGCTCTGGGACCCGGCCCAGTTGACCCTGCTCCCCACAGCCGGAGCTGTACAGGTCTCCCTCCATCGTCAGCATCATCAGGTGGTCATTACCTTGGGAAAGGAACAGGAACAAGGGTTAGTGCATGCAGAGTAAGGCCTGATCGTTTGACACCGGCACTTCCAAGGAGATCATCCAGCCGGCACGTGCGGCCCTAGGGGCGAGGACTTACCAGAGGCAATTTTAACCACATGCTCTTCGATGGGAATCTTGACTGGTAAAGTGCACTTTTTCATGGGTTCCAGTAGACCAATTACTCCATTGTTGTCCTAAAATCAATACGAAGGATAATGGTGGAATATCATTAAGCATGGCGATGCCAGGGCAGCACTAAATAGCCAGTATATTCTGGCCTTTACATCATCTATGCATTTAAAAAAACTAAAGGGCTGAAATGCTACCAACGGTGACCAGGGCAGCACATGACACCCCCACATCTTTGAAGGCTTCGGCTCTCTCCGGCCCGTGCAGGACACAGTGCCGCCACTCGAAACTAGTGGGCGCCGTCACGCCGAGTACCTCCCCGAAGCCAAAACACAGCACGCTCACCCTGAAGGAGCCCCAGATGTAAACGTCTCCCTCCTCTGTGAGCGCCGCTGAGTGACTGTCGCCGGCCGACACCTGCACCACCTTCTCCTTCAGCTCCACCTTGCCGGGGCTCATTTCTGAGCCTTCCTCCGAGGTGTCCCGGCCCAGAGCTCCCTCGTCATTGCAGCCAAACGTGTAGATCTGGGAGGACAACATTATACATGTAGGTCTCAGTCTCCTAACCCTGGACTGCAGTATCGCCGCTACCTCTGTACTGCTGAAAGAACTAATTATCCTGCCTACTTCTGTCAGTACAGGGGACGTAAAGCAGTATAGCGCATAAGCCTCCTGAACCAAAGCAAAGAAATGCCAATTAATTACTGCAATTCCCCCGTTACTTACGCATGAAAGAATAAAAGCACACTAAAACACACTACCTTTTAAAGTGAAAGATGGTGATGAACAGACTGAACTAAAGGCTTTTGAAGACAAAGACTCGTGTTCAAGCACATGTAACACTGGCCCTTCCCCTGCAGAAACTTGCTGGCTGTTTAGAAGTCATTACTTCAAATATATTGTTCATGACACACAACAATATGCTGTATATCGTTATTGAAACCGCTGTCCTAGTCAGATGTACATGAACAAGAGTTCGATGCAGATTTTCAACAATTACTTGTGAGCGTTCAGTGAAATACAGTGCATTGGGCACACAAGCTGCTGAAAAGCATTAGCAGTGATTTCCAGCGGGAAACAACATTTATAAGCAACTTAAGATTATATTTGTTTGTACACATACAGTTTTGTTTTATAGGCAAGTGCAGCAATTCCGGTAGCAAAGTGCCGCAAAGATTTACTACTTAAATTACGGGGCAGTAACAGTTCATGAGCAACCATTCAAGGTGCGAGCACTGAGAACCAGGACCAAGGCCAAGGCGGAAAAGCGTGCAATACTCACACTGCCCGTGTCACTGAGGCAGACTGTGTGCATGCCCCCGGCCACGGCCTGCACCACGGGCTCCGGGAGGGTCACCAGTGCGGGCTTCTTCCGCTCCATCACGTCCTCACCCAGGCCCAGCTGACCCACGTCACCCTGTCCGAGCACCAGCACCAGGCCCTTCTCCGTCCCATAGCTGCTGTGGGAAACTGGGCGCAGAGAGGGCACTTACACTGAATCAGGGAGTGGGGCTGAAGCACAAGGCAGCTTTGCCAAAACAATTTGCGTTGGGGGCAGTAAATGGGTGCAGAATCGGAGGTCATAATAATAGGCAAACAGGCTTAGCAGTGCTCTTTACATGACCATTAAAATTCAACGATCAAAAATATGACCATGACTCACTCCAAGTAGGTACAGCATTCTTCAAAGTGTTCAAACGCACCAACACTTCAGTATAATTAACATCTGTTTGGAGGACCGCCGTCTTACGCCGTATGCAAAGCAATCGGTTTCTCACGGGTATCGGGAATGGCCGGTGTACCTTTCACTTTTTTAGGAGCCTTGGCGTCGTCTACTTGGCTCGGCCTTTTCACTGCCTTCTTCCCCGGCATGTCGGCGGCAAACGCTAAAGGCGGAGAAGCAAAGGAGACGCACGTTCAGACACGCTGCCTTGCCGCCATCGCTACGCCGAGGGCTCGGGAAGTCAGAGACCTCGTCCAAAGCGGCATGCCCGACAAGTCACTCAACGGCGCACCGTGGCGTTTAACAGAAAGCAAGCCGGAGCAACTCCGCTATAGCAGCACGGAATTCGTAGCGCCCCCCACCCCAAACATAGGCAAGAATAATTAAACTTAGAGAAAAAGCAGAACTTGAATCATACTTCGACTGAGAAACAAATAGACTAAGCAGCACTCTCCGTGTAACTTTTAACAAAATACACTAGTTAAGACCAAGGAGCTGGTAGGTGTCTTTTTATAAAAAATAAAAAAAAAGAAAGGTCGTTTTAGGAGACGCGGCCGGTCCAACGTGCAGAGGACTGCAAAGGCGCCGTCGGCGCGCGTCGCGGGAAATGTGCGTCACGGCGCCGGGGACGCGCCTCGACGCGACGAGCACGCGGGCGGCGCGCCCCGATTGAAAGCACCTCAGAAGGTGCCACTTACTTTGACTTTATCGCTCGGGCGGCGTTCCCCCCTCTCTGCCGCGGCCCCGGCCACTAACCGCCCGGCGCCGTGCGTGCCTCTGGTCGCGCAGCAGCTGCTGCAAGTGCACAATCAGGTCCTTCTTCGAGAAGCGAGTGAAAATAGCATAAGGCGCTGTGATTGATGGGGGCCGATGCGCGAAGCGGGGGCCGGGCGGCGCGGGCGGCGCGGGCTGCCGGCCAGCGAGCAGCAGCTGCGGTCACACGGCATCGCGCCGCCTTTCCAACGGGACATTTTTTCCGATGTTTTTATTTTTTTCAAGCATGGCGGCAGGAACGGCCGGCCCGATCTGCTTCCCGGTTCAAAGTGCTATATGATGACTCCCGCTAATTTTTTAAAAGGCCCCCCATTTATACAGGCGTGGTCGGGAGTCCGGCGGCACAGCGCCTGGTTCTCGCCCGCTCCATAAGCCGGTTTATGCATTTCGGCTCTCGCTCTCCCTATAGCTATTACAATTTATAAATTGTGTTATAAATTAGTCAAATTCAATCGACCACACGCCATAGACGGCAGCTGCTAAGAGGCAGCCGTCTTCTTTAAACAACGAAATAATCACTTTTTAGCCGACTAGTTAACAAATTAGCCACTTACACGGAACACACTAAACAGATGCACGTAAGCGATGGTCGGTACATGCAAACGACAGTGCTGTTGCATAAAACTAGCTAGCACACTAGCTTGCGCTAGTGTGCTAGCTAAGCAGCAGCAAACACCGTGTAACATTTACCGTCCTCCCCCTTCGGAACTGCATACCGATAAAGTACAATATAACTATTACATGGGTTATAGTGAGAAGCGAATGAGCCCATTCATTGCGAACGTACCGGATCCGTAGATGGACTCTGCTCCGTCTCTGTCTGTGTCAGGAGCCTCGATTAGCTTCCCTGCTCACGCCGGCCATGTGGCCCGTGTTTTAAAGAGACAGTACGCCCTGGGCCGCTCGGCCGACACCCCGTCCTAGGGCACTGAGGCGACTTCTAGCCGCGCATCTATATGATGGGGCGCCAAGTGTCAAGTGCTTATTTTCGTATACAAAAAGCATTATTTGATGACAAAATCAAATAATGCCTTGCTGCATTTTGTACACAGAAAGACAAACGCCAGTTGCATTTCGTCCACGAAAGCATAAAGACTTCGCTTTCAAGATCCAAAGCGTTTATTGTCAGAGTAGAAAATGTAGAGTAGAAACGTGCATATCTCTGTGCAATGAAATTCTTACCTTGCTGACTACACAAACATGCCAAGGTACAATATAATAGAGGAAAAGAAAGAGAAAAATAAATACTTTTAAGTGTAATGTGCAAAAGAGCTTAATGTGCAAAAACTTACAGTATGAGGTAGTATGGCATGGTATGGTAATATGATGTCCATTATTCATACTCCTGTCAGCTGTTAAGGAGTCTGATGGCAGTTTGGAAGAAGGAGTTGTTAAATCTGGAGGTTCTAGATTTCACACTTCTGTACCTCCATCCTGAGGGTAGGAGTGTGAACAGTCCATGTTGTTGGTGTGTGGGGTCTTTGAGGATGGAGGCAGCTCTCCTCTGGACTCTGCGATGGTAGCTGCTCTGCAAAGAAGGCAGCAGAGTCCTGATGAGTCCCTTCTCTGCAGTCTTTACCACTCTCTGCAGGCATTTGCAGTCCATAGCTATAGTGCTGCCGTACCACGCGGTGATGCAGCTGGTCAGTGTGCTCTCCACGATGCAGCTGTAGAAGTTGCTGAGGATCTTGGTTGACATACCAAACTTCCTCAGCGTCCTCAGGAAGTTGTTGAGCCTTCTTGACCAGCTGTGTGGTGTTCAGTGACCAGGTGAGGCATGCCATACTTTATCAGATCGAAATTAAAGGAGGCTTTCATCCAAATTTACACCTGAACTCACCATTCGCAGATTAGTAAGTAATATATACACAGAGACACAAATGCATATGGATATTATATGATTAATCTCTTGTTAAAATTAATCTGGGAATTTGTAATAGTATCTAATGTTGTGGAATTGCCACTAAGGCAACACCTGAAAGTTCCATTTTTAAAGCTAAACTAGTCATTTCAGGTAATGACTTGATGATGAATTCAAAAAGAAATCTGAACCAAAGTCTTCCCGGGTCGTAATTAAGGTTCGATGTTTATTGATTTTCCCATTTTTTTAGGTTTCTGTTACTCAGGGGACCTTGGAATCGACCTAAGCCCACCCCACCCCCTTACAACGCCCCTGACCATGACCGAGAAACCTTCAGTTTGGGAAAGAAACCTCTTTTGCAAATTGCATGGAAATATATTTGATTCTCTTGGTTATGAAAGTTTTGGGTTTCTGTCTGTTGTTTTTGCTAGAACATTTATGCGCAGTGGGTTTCCTTTCTCACCAGGGTCCCTACCTATTTAAAATGAAAAACTACAATTAAAGCGCAAGTGGATGCTGCTCTAGGTTCCTTTCCCTAAACCACAGCAGTGTAACGATGGCCTTCGTTCTGATTATAGTGCAGTATAGCTTAGCTTGCAATTGCCACGACTGCTTTTGATTAACAGCTATAGCCGGTGCATTTCGCCACTAGGTGTCGCTAAAGACGTAGAAGAAGCAGGCACTTTTCTCACATACTGTATTTTCTCAAGCAAAATACAATCGCTCTTCGTTCAGCAACCATTCGCATATACGCCGGCAAGGAAAAAAAAAAATATATATATATATATATATGCGTGTATATATATATATATATATATATATATGCGTGTGTGCGTGTATAACAATTCGCGCATTTATGACCTAATTTCGTGCGCCTGACAACAACGCAAGCCGGAGTGAGAGACATCTTTGAAGTAGATTCACAAAGGATAAAATAAATTTGAGTACGGAAGGCTGAAGTCCCCACTCGCAGTCACGCCTTGGCTACAGTAATTTTCACTTAGCGATTATTTCACTTAACGACAGTTAAGAAGGTCGGTGGCTACGCGAGAATGCAATCGCATTATATTTATTAAACGTCATCACCAAAATTGAAAGTATCATTTGTACCAAATTACCCCAATGGCTCACGCTGCACCACCCTTGCTCGCTCGCCCTAGCTGGCATAGTTCTGGAGTGGGTTTCCCAAAAGCATCGTAGCGCTAAGTAGTTCGTTATAGTTAACTAGACCGCCCCAAAATCCTTCGTAGTTCAAGTACTTCGTTATCTCGCTCGTAGATAACGACAGATCCGACCCACTCGTTATTTTCCAAGTAGTTCGTTGTTTGAACTTTTGCTTGCTGTCCTGTCCTGTCAGATCGGCCAAAATACATCACAAAAACACACTGGCGGTCTTCGTAGGCCAACGTAATACTGCTGATGATACAATAAGCGGTGAAAATTAATAACATGTACAGTTAAATGTACAGTTAAGACAAATATAAAACTATAAGGTAGACTATAAATGAGCGCAAATGGCGCTCGTTGTTGTATAACTCCTGTGCACATTTTCAGTACATAACAGCTAGGGTTTTGCGCCATTCAGAATTGACTTGCGAATGACCGTGAAAATGAAATGCAATTCATAACATTGGTTGAAGAATCGCAATTAGAATTTGAATATAAGGAAGTAGAATTAAAATGGAAGTCATTTCAGATACATTCACATACATAGTGTAAGTGCAGCTGTAACAATACAGCTTAATATTTCAAATGTATTACACAGCACGTTAACATAAACAGCATACACTGACCCCCCCCCCCACGATCACGAATATTTATGGAAGTAAAAAGTGCCCGTTGGCGATGCCCCATGCCCCCCTGTTGGAGCACCTAACTGAAAAGTCTGTGCAAGTCAGTGAATGCCACATTTGATGGTGCTGCCTAAAGAATAAATAATTAAATAATGCATAAATACATAATTTTGTGTACCATGATGGACCTCATACTGCCATACAAAGTAACCCTTTCACAACCCTATCCATCTGACAATCTAGCGATCCTTGAAAGAAAAACTATTGCAGACTCCTTACAAATGATAACACAAACAAAAAGTTAAATATGCAGGAACAATAAATATATGCACATGGAAAAGGAAAAGGAAAGAGGGCCAACATAACCCAAATCCACATTATTAGAATAGGCTAAAGCAACGATAACCTATTTTTATCTTACAATCATACAAAGTTCACTCACTTGTAAATATATATAAGGTCAATATATACGTCTACCATCTTGGAAGTAAATCTATTATGTATTTATATTTTTCTAGATTAGATTACATTCATGTGTCGCATGATTCCATTGAATTGCTTCGGATTGAAATATTTAAAATTTGTATTACTGTCATTCCAATTCAGCATCTTACAGTCAATTCAAAATCCAATTAATGAATGAAATAGGGTATAATTCATGAATTCTGGACAACCCTAGTAGGCTACATAATGTGTAACTAATCAAAATTGCTATGTGTTCAGTCACATCTTTTGATCTGGGAAGGTAAATCACCCCTCATGACAAGCAATGACAGAAAATTGTGCCAGTCAACCTAATACAACATCCAGGAAGCAAGTTGCTTGTCTAACTGCTGTTTTGTGGCTGACCATGAACTCCATGGACCATCTCAGTAATGAACAATTCATAAAGAAATACAGGCTGGCCTGCGATGAAATAATGAGCCTTCTTAGTCTGGTGCAGGATAAATTGAAAAGATGAACACACTGGAATTTTGCCCTCATTGCACCCTGCAACTTCTCTCTGCTTTTACGCCAGTGGTGATTTCCTGCAGACCTGCAAATGCACATGGGCTCAGCAAAGCCACTGTGTCCTGCATCTGTGCATGCATTAATCACATATTTGTTGTGCCGTGTGCACAACTTCATACAATGTCCAGCGGGAGGGGATGTCTTGCATGGTACTAAAATTGGTTTGCATGCCACTGCAGGCATACCTGGCATTGTATGTGCAGAGGATGGAAAGCTCGACCCTAGTCATATTTTGACAATCTACACTTTTCAAAAAATGTTCTTGGCACTAAATGTCCATGCAGGTGACATGCGACAATCAAAGACATTTTACATACATTGTCTCCGAGTGACCTGGAGAAAATTATGGTGCACATGATGCTTCTATCTAGTCCAACTCTGGAGTGTCAGATGGCAAAGGATGGTGGAAGGATGAATTTGCTGGTGGCTGGTTATTGGGAGGAACCAGTCATTCTTCTAGTGAATACCTGCTACCTAACTCCAGCGTTGAACCCCCAAAACATGGCTGAGAAGAGGTATAACACCACACACCAAAGAACACACACTGCTGTAGAGTGTGCTTTGGTCATGTGGAAGATTCTGATACCTACACAAGTCCATGGGAGTTCTAAAATTTCCCCCTGAATGTTGCAATGGTGTTTTTGTGTGTATTTTGCTGCACAACATTGCAGTAATTATTATATTGAAATATATTTTTGGCCACCTCCTCAATAAGTCATTTTAAGGCTTCTTTTGAGAAATGTTACTTCCTTTCCCCTTCGCTCTTTTTGACAAGGAAGCAGCATCCCATTTTGAGATTTTTATAGGTTAATTTACACTACTCACAATAAGTTAGGGATATTGCGAGAGACTTAGTGGATGTCATACATACGGTGTTTGTTTCACTTCATACATTTTTGGGATAGGGAGGCAAATTGTTTTGGGGTGATAGACACCTCATTTTGTGTTTTCCATGTAATGGTCTCATTCTGTACAGGGACCTCACGTATAAACGGTGCTTACGCACAAAAATGTTGCGCACGCCCGTTTCCACGCTCACGTCGAGATGTATAAAAACTAAACTTGGCGTACCGCCACGCACATTCTCACGGCAACCCCAGATAAGGCGTACGCAAGTTTCTGCTCGATTTGACAACTGGAGGCACCCAGTGGCAAAACAGTGCTACTGCAGTTTCACTGTGTCAGACTCGCATTCATGACGCGGTCTGTATGAAATACACTATAATTAATTGTACATAGTTTATAAATGTACAGAACATGATTGTAATCAATTTGTAACAATAAAATGGTGCAGAGAAAGTAGAAAATATTCCAACTACCATGACTGCTCTTGCGTTATTAGAAGACATCGCAAATGGAAGAATTAGAAGAGAGCGCGTATTTAGGGATCATAGTGATCTCTTGGCTCGTGATGATGACTGGCTTCTAAGTCGATTTAGATTTCCAAGAGCTGTGTGCTGAACTGGGGCCAGCTTTACAAAGACAGACTTTGAGAAATTGCGCTTTACCGGTTCCTTTACAAGTTCTGTCCACCCTCGGATTTTTAGCCACAGGAGTTTTTCTCAGTCATCATTGAGCCGAGCCATGACAGCTCTATGGGATGGGATAAACCGCTTGTCATCCAGATATAATTTTTCCTTACACTGTAGTTGAACAGGTAAACATTAAAGCGTAATTCGCAGCAATGTCCGATTTCGCAAATGTAATCGGAGCGATTGACTGCACGCACAATGCTATAAAGGCGCCTGACTGAGAATGACTTTACGTATGTAAATGAGAAGAATTTTCACTCTGTTAATGTGCGAATTATCTGTGATGTGAAAATGCGTCTCATTAATGTTGTGGCGAAATGGCCTGGCTCAACCCACTAATCGTTTATTTCCAGAAATAGTAGTGTTGGGAAGAAACTTGAAAATGGTGTGGTGCGTGATGGCTATTTTATATTTTAGGACCAAAATTGTAGGTGTTGTGTATGATGTAACCACTTGACAGTTCCTTAGGGGACAGTGGGCACCCACAGAATACGTGGCTTCTCACCCCGCTAGCAAACCCACAGACTGAACAAGAGCTGAACAAGTTATAATGGCGTTCGGGCTCGGGCGGTGGTATTTCGTACTATAGGGCAGCTCACCCGCGCTGACGTCGGAGTCCCCCTCACCGCGCTGACGTCGGAGACCCCCTCACCCGCGCTGACGTCGGAGTCCCTGTCACCCCCGCTGACGTTGGAGTCCCCCTCACCCGCGCTGACGTCGGAGTTCCCGTCACCCGCGCTGACGTCGGATTCCCCGTCACCCCCGCTGACGTCGGAGTCCCCCTCACCCGCTCTGACGTCGGAGTCCCCGCGCTGACGTCGGAGTCCCCCTCACCGCGCTGACGTCGGAGACCCCCTCACCCGCTGGCAAAATTGCTGCTCTAACCGTGGCAGCAAAGCCCCGCAATTCCGCTACCTCTTCCAGTGGTGTTCAGCTGCAACTCGCTTTTTAAAGTCGTCTTTAATATCAGACCATTTATTTTTTATTTCTTATTACTGTGCGACTTTCCGGAATTACGTTTTTAAGTGCCTCAGCCATGCTGTGCCACTCTTTCTTTTGTTACTGATGCCCAGGGGCGTTTCTAGGATTTTCATTTAAGGGGGGCTCAGCCCCCATAGATGTTTAACACATATTTGGCTTGTTCAG